>JAHWFP010218032.1:1835-21874 GCA_023313725.1 Lithobius niger | reverse complement strand
ACTAGTTAAGCTTAAAGGTGTCGTATCACCATTGTAGGCTACTGATTGTTGTATGCGCAGCGTATCTTGAGTCCTGCACGTATTTTATGATCGGATACGTCTTCCTGGAGGAGGTGGCTTTAATCAACGTCTGCCATTGTTTTTGTAACGATTTTGGCTATCAACAAGGCACTCCGATACCAAAATAATACAATCGATTATTTGTTTTCATTCTGGGGTGAACTCAAGATGGGCCGCGAGCACTATAGGCACATAGCTGAGTTCTGAAGACCACGATTACCCAGCCGAGCGAGAGATGCTGTAATATATAATTAATCTTACACATTCTCATTTTCATGGCGCAAAAAACAAAAGAACCGCATGATGAAGCAGTACATCGTATAAGCGTGACACGATGCGCTTGAAATACAGGTATTAACAGTGGTACTGTATACGTTTGGAGTAAAAATCACTTCGTTTTAATGAAAGCTTAATAGTAATAATCAAAACGCTAAAAATAACTGTTTGTATTATTTGTTATGACACAAAAAAAGTAATATCCGAAGTACAGATTTGTACTTGTGTGTCGTAGCCTACTGATTACAAATTTGCAAATGGTGTTGCAATCAAGAAATTAATAATAACGAAAAAGATAAGTTTATCACAAGGTGATAAGGAATTACCTGCAAAATTAAGGACAATTGGAAATAAGCCATCAGCAAAAATACATTTTTAAGTAAAGTTTAATAATGACAACAAAACCTATTACTCAACCATAAGCCAAATAAGAGCAATGTATCACTGATCTTATTCTTAGAGTTATTCTTATACACATAATAATACAGCCACCATACAAACGGTGCAAATCAAACAACTAAGTTAGCTGCTTGGACTTCAGTCTTTTTTATTTATTTTTAAAATAATATATTACACTTCTTTACATAAAAAAGTTTGTTTTTTTTACGATAAAGAAACTGAAAATAAAGGGCCTGAATTGAAGGTATATTTTTTTTAACTTTATTATCTTCGTTTAATATTGAAGAAGCAGAATTTTGTGCCATTTTTTATTTTTTTGCTTTATGAGTAAGCATAGTGACCAGTTGAGCAACCGGGGGAGTAGGGGGGGGGCCTCCCCCCCAAAAAAAAAGATCCGAAGTTAAGAGTGCAATTTGGTAAGGTTGCCAAATAAAGCATTTCTGATAACTGAACAAATTCTTAAAATCTGCTTTTTAAACGTTTCAAAAACACAAATCCGCTGAAACTCCTAGGGTTCCAAGAACTCCTAGAACTAGAACTCCTGCAACTCCTATAGGGTTGCTAGAACTCCTAGCGCTCCTACAACTCGTATGCACTGAAGACTCTGAGGGTTTCCCTTTGACACCTTAGCTGAATTCTCGGATCCTATTCTGAATTATAATTTTCTGCGTCCCCCACCCGCAAACAGATTTTCGGTATGCGCAACTGGTAGTGACCAACCGTATTATTTTTATGGATTATTTTTGATTTTACGGAAACAAAGTGATAACCATTTCTGTTTATAGCCATAATATTATCACAATTCGAAAGTTTAACGAAAAAAGAAACAATAAAATGGTGTAATGAAATATCCAAATCAAAATTTGTAACTTCTGGTTTAAAAAAAGAAGAAATTAACCAATATTGCACTTCTTTACATAAAAAAAAGTTGTTTCTTTTACGAAAAAGAAACTGAAAATAAAGTGCCTGAATTGGAGGTAATTTTTTTTTACTTTATTGTTTTCATTTAATATTGAAGAAGCAGAACTTTGTGCCATTTTTTTTTTTTTTTGGTTTATGAGTAAGCATAGTCACCAGTTGAGCAACAGGGGGATTACGGGGGTGGGGGGGGGGGGGTGAGAAGGGTTCCCCCCACCACCCCAAAAGACCCGAAGTTGACCAACACAATATGCCCAACCAATATGATGGCTATGTCCAAGTATCGTGACAGGAAGCACCTTAGAATGTAATATTCGCTAACCTAAGAAAAAAAATGCCTCTATCCTAAAATTTATTACTGTGCTTTCTTATTTTCAGTTTAATCTTCCACCCACTTTAACGGGTCTGATGTTCATAGTGAGTGGAGGTGTTTACGCTTTGACTTCTCCAATCTGGGGACGGTTGTGTGACACATTCGTAAGTATCGAAAATGAACGTATACATGGTGATCAGACACGTGCATATACATGGTTGCTGAATTGTGCATCCATGTTGCAGACAGCATTGTAAATTGTGTTGAACAGTTCATAATTTAAAATAGGTAAAATAGTGTGTGAGTGAATAGGAATTGCACAGAATATTGTGTCTGGTAAAGGCTCCAAATATGTAACTCATGTTATCAGCTATTAACGAATGCAAGCCAGCAAAGGGCACAACATAAAAACACACTATTCCCAACGTATCAAACTTATCAGTGGTTCATTCTCTAGGGTTTGAAAGTTTGAAAACATTTTACCAGAGGTAAATGTCAGTTTTAAATTAACTAAGTCTTATGCTGTTCCCATGTTCACCAGTGTGAAACTGGCTAGGAAAATTTGAAAAGCACCGGCAGAACCGTAAACGGCAGTTAATAAGAGCCCCTGTATGTACTGGCGGCGTTGCACAAGATACTGGGCCAAGCTTCAGTCGGCTTATATAAAGGCGTGTCTCCCCATATGCGACATTTTTCCCATTTTAAAATTAATATGAACTGGTCCACCAAATTTACATTCTTGTCTGCAACATTGTCGAGGTCTCCTTGCTGATATCCACAATGCAACAGATATTTTTTTCTTAAAAACTGTGTGGGGAGGGAGGGGAATTGAGGCTTAATGGTGCGTCGGCAGCTCGGTCCATAGCACCAGCCTCAGTAACAGTGCAGTGGCCCGGATTGCCACTGTGCTGCACATTACAGAGATGTTAAACAAATCCCAAATCTAGATCTACATCTGTACCTCCTGCAAAGGGTTAAAAATCTCGAATAAAAGAACACACTTATCGCCCAACTGACGCGAAGGCTTGAGACGAAAACGAACCGGAGCGCAGTGAACAAACCACAGCCAAGTGGATAGGATCCTGGACTTAAAGCCTGTTGGCTGCAGCAACAGATCATTTCTCCCATCTACGTACATGTCGGGTTCTGCAAAAACGCTCAACCTGTGCTACCAACGGGTTAATGACAGTCAGGAATTAAATACCACAAGAATACCTTATTTTTGAAACTTCAGTCCCTTAATGACCAGTGCGAACTCTCTCAGGCGAAATACTACGTTGATGGATGAACATTGAGGCAGTCCTGAGTACCAGGGCAAAGCACAAATGAGTGACTACAGCTCTGGCCTCAATGCCAAGAAATCACGAGCTCGAATCGCGTTTTCGAACGTATGTCCATACGTTTTTGTTTAGGGAAAAAAAAACACTCCTTTCGCAGAGGTTCCTAAAGGGTTAAACGTATCCGATTTTTTTTTCTTTAGTACAAATAACTTTGCTTGACATGTCATATTTTAATATTGTTATTTATATTCCTCAGTCAGTTATTTTCAGTTAAACGCAGCCAAACAGTCTGAATGCGGTGCTGGATTTTTTTTTTAAATCCTTTCGAAATGTTTATTTCAGGGTCGGCCTAAACTGCTTTGTGGTATAGCTGCTGTATTCATGTGCATAGCGTTTCTGTTCATTGGGCCAGCTCCGTTTTTTCCATTTAAGACGTAAGTAAAGTTAGATCTTGTTATGTAGTAATGGGACGTCAGGCTTAGGGTTAAAAATGTGGTGATGTTTTCATAAAAATAAAAAATGTCAGACATTTTACTTTATGTGTGTAGGATACAATGACATTTTCACGATATTCTCATAAAACTGCTAATAACATCTTTGGAAAGAAAAGAAACAGTTTAAAAAGAAAAATGACACAACAGATGCGGCTGATGCGCTACAGAGAAAAAAACATGAGCAGGTGTTGTTGATGAACTACAGAGATTAGTTTAAACAAACGCCTACATACACACAAGCACATGTAGATACCACCCAGAAAAACAATGGAACAATGGAACCAACTATTAATTTGATGCTCATTAGATTTTTTTTTAGCGCTCACACACTTCCATGAGCGCCAGTAGTAGCACAAAGACCAAAGTAAAATACATTATTAATTCCTAAAGTCTGGATTTATTTGAACCTTCTGTAATTATCTACCTATCTATCCATCAATCAAGTAAAAGGTTCAAATAAATCCAGAGTGTTTCGGATGTAACGATGTCTTTGATCATACTGAGCCTGCCACTGGTGCTTATGCGCGGGTGTTAAAGAAAAGAAAGAAGTTAGTAGTAAATTGTGCTTGTTATTTCTGCGGATCACAAACTCACATTTAACTTGAGTGTGGGATGACATAGCATTGGCGGAAACAAACTGCACTTTTTGAATAACCAAAGTAAATCCACAAACCTAACACCTTGTACAGTTTTGCTTTTTCCTTCAGGTGATAGTCTTGTTGATCATTATACGCAACAGTGATCAACAAATGACGAAATGTAGCGTCGATTAGATGGCAGTTACTACTTGCTCTTTCACAAAGTTCAATATCGAAATTTTTAACAAGAAGGCAGACAGTCGTTGTAAAAAAAATACAATATACAGTAAGCAGAGAAAGAAATAAAATTGCACCGACTGGGGCTTCAACTCAGGAAATTCTGTGTCTCACACAGTGGTGCCCAGAGGGGGGTAAGTGAGGAGCAACTCCTCACTGGCATTTTAGGGGGGGGGGGATGGAAAACGTTGATGTATTTATTAGGTAACAACAATACACCACCAGTCATATAAACACAACATAAACCGTCAATTATAGTCAACAATTCACATAAATCTAGACATATACAATAAAAAAAATGTTTTTCTTCATAATTTTATGCACGGCTAATATTGATTGAAATTGAAACAGAACAGTAGATGCTGTTGCAGCACTCGGCTGTGATGACGGGATAGAAATAAAGCGTGTTAAAATAACATAGCCAACAAGTGTATGTGTGTGTGTGGGGGGGGGGGGGTGACACTCCAGCCACTAGTCCAAGTCGGAAATATAGTACCACTTTTAAACAGGGGGAGGGGGGCATTCGATATGGGGGTAGCTCTTCGCTGGACCAGAGTGGTATATGCACCGCTGGTGTCACTAGGCAATGCTTTAATGCTAAACGTCTGCTTCGTAAACCCATACCTAGTGATTTACTTGGGCCGATCCTACACCTCCCGTGTCCAACAGGTTTGGCGATGCCATCGGGGGCCATAAAGTCCCTGGCAGGTCTAACCTTGGTTGTAAGGCATTCGTGTCCCAATACCTAATTCCCTCACCTTCCCTTGGCCAATCTGTATCATTATTTGTGATTGTCTTCTGTTTTTTAATTGAGGCTGACTGTTAGCGATCTTAAGGTCCTTGCCAGATTTGTTGCTATCATGACAAATTATTATTATTATTATTTATAATTTATAATTTATTCCCTAATTATTTAAATGTCAACAGTTGGACTGTCATAACTGCAGTTGCTCACCTTTCCTCTTCCTTTTATTGAATGAGGATTATTAAACATAACACCTTTTCCATTTTCCATTATTCGCAGACAACTTTGGCTCAGCATTGTGGCTTTGGTGTTCCAGGGCGCTGGCATTGGTGGAGAACTCGTTTCAGCCTATATTGATGCACTACAAGACGTTATGTAAGACATTGTTTATTTAATCAACTATAGGTGATGGTCTTATTTTTCTTCTCTAAGCTGAATGCACCAATGTTTACTAATACTGTAATTTTGTTTACAGAAAAAGCGGGTTTCCAGACAATGTTGATACCTACGGCTTAGTTAATGGCATCTGGAATTCCCTATTTGCTTTAGGGTAATGTAACCATAATAATTGTTTATTTTACATTGTGTGACATACAGATTAAGTCTAGCAGAAACCAATGAATTCTAGCTTTCAGCAAAAATTTTCACTCTTCGATCGCTAATATGGTTTGAACACGAGTACTCAGACACGTCATAATGATCCGATATCCGTAAAGTCATGCTAAGTTGTGTTCGATTCGTTTCACTTGGAGGATGGTGCGGCAAATAAGCGTCCCTCCAGTGGCGATTGGAAAGTGTTTGTTTATATGTATTTATGCACGTGTTAAATGCTGCCTATGGACGTTTCTTTTTGGCCGTGTCAGTCTGGCTCAGCGGTAGGACCTTGGCCTTTGATTTCAAAGGTCCTGGGTTTGATTCCCCGCTCAGGCAGTCTGACATATAAGTCCAAAAGGCAACGTAAATAGATTTGCATCTGTATTTAGTTGTTTTTATTTGTTAACTAGAAAATAGAAAAAAAATCATTTTCATCTAATGGCATTTAAATCTTCTGAGCCGATTGGCTTTCTGTCCTGTTTCATGGCGGCACGGTGGCATGATTCGAAAAGGCCAACCATCTTCTGTTGGTTGCATAACTCGTGCAGTTCAGCTGCTCAAAATATTTTAAATTGGCTCACATATTATGTTGAAAATACACCTTCCTAACGGCCATTAACCAATGGCAAGCCAGTAAACGACAGCCAATCACGAGTCCTTAACACAGATTATTACGACCTACAGACTGCCCCACAAAGACTGGTTGTTGTATTCCAGAACGTTTCCAGAATATAACTTCCAATATTTTCGCTTGTTATTTTTTTCTCCCGACTAGGTAAGAAAAACTGTGGAAAAAAGTGCAAAAAAATTTTTTTCACGCTTTTTCTATCTCGTAGGTTTAGAAACATGAAATTCCTCATCCAGAAGGTTTAGATTCAAATCCTTACAGGCACCCCAAAATATGTAACTACCCAGGGAGTGGACGATTGAATTCAAGAATACTTCAGCCCAATTCACTCCCTGCTGCATAGCTAGGGGCCAATGCACCGAGTAACACGCGTTTAGGCACTAACTCAAGTTGCAGCTTGGTTCAGTCCTAGCAGAGTCGGAGAGAGCAACCTTTCAAGTTGCTTCTCCCCACACCAACTGGCTTCCCAACCGTTTCCCCAGCAGAATTTATACTCTGGAGAACAATGGGGAGTTGCCTTAGGTATTACGTCACGTGACTGACTAACAGGTGCGAACCGGTCCCAACTGGTTGAACAGTGTGACTGGCTCGCTACCCGGCTATTGGGCAAAACCTGGCAGGGCGCACAGGCAGCTTATGTAACTGCGAGGCACACCACGAGTGTTTGCTCGTGTTGCGTCCTGCAATAAGTAAACAGCCAGTTAGTTACAAGATTAAGCGATCACACGATATTTATTTCAGAATAAATTGCTAAGCTCATCCCTCCATCTTGTATTTACGATCGACTCGTCTGGTGTCCGGGGTTTCGCTACACAAAGCTTCATATTGTTCACTAAAAAGACGAATGCTTAACCTGCTTATAAATAAACGAGCTCCAACGAGAAAAAACCGAACCAACCATTACCGTTCATAAGCACTTCAGCTCACAAGTTAACGTCTAGAGGATAGCTGCACCCATCACAATCCTGAAGACATACAGGGAACATCATTGTGCAGTTTGAAGAAAGTGACTAATAACTCCCTGAGCAATCTATTCTTCTATGTAAAATTTCTCATGTCTGAAACGTCCATAATTTAATGCAATTTTATATCGTTCCCCCCCCCCCTTCTGCCACACTGTTGTTTCTCAGAATGTAGCAGAAGAAATAGTAAACAATATAATTGTATCAAATTATCCATGTTTCGGAAACGAGAAATTTTAGCGAGAAAAAAAGAATAGATTGCTCAGGGAGTTCACTTTCGTCAAACTACACAGACCTGTTCCATATGGATCTTCAGACGCTCCGCATTCCTACACTTTAGTTTTCAAGGTCATGGTTTCAGTAGATCACCAATAACTTCTTTGGGGAAGTGCCAGAGAAGTGTACTTGCCCAGAATGTTTGTAAAACTTGGTGTAATTTTTATCCATAATCCGATGTAATTAAATTTTCTTGGATTTGTTTTGTTTACAGAGCATTTTTGGGACCATCCGTTGGAGGGATTTTATTTGACAGCATTGGATTTCGAGCGGGCAGCATGGTTGTTTTTGGTTTACACGTTGTCGTGGTAAGTATCTACGAGATATTAAAATATCTTAGAAAAAATATTGAGGGGGTTTGTACGAAGGCAAAAAATTTCCAGCTGGCGTCCAGATTTCCGATTTGTCCGAATGTAAAGCGCCTTTCAACTAATAAATACTATATTTCGATTCATTATTCCATAAAATTGCAATGTTTTTATTTTGTCCAGCTTCATATGTTCAGCTCAGGCGTGCACATTCAAGTCTGCAGAGACACAAGAATAGGGAAATAAGCCCTTAGGCGCACCGCTAGCTTTGTGAAGGTTCCCCAGGGACACTGAGCAAAACAAGTTGTCACGTCCCGGTGGTCAGCGTACTCGTGTCAAAAGGAAGTGAACGCCGGTTCGAATTCCACGACTAAACCTAATATAAGTATATCATGGACTTTGAGTGCCAAAAAAAATAAAAAAAAAGCCTGACAGTATGGGACTGGAGTTTACATTGTTTTACTTGGCCAAGTATACGTACACCCAGAGACGTCAGGAAGGATAAAAGTTGGAAGGGTGTAAACCAGAAATTTACCAATAATGTTCCGTCTAGCAAAAAAAAATATGTAATTTTTCCGACTGATTTGCCAACTGGCCAAACCGCCCCCCCGGGGGTCTTCCCCCCCCCCCCCCCCATAAAAACGTTCCTGCGTACACCTAGACAACAAGACCAGTAACGCTATTGCTTTGTTTTGGCACGATATACACATAGGTACACACAGGTTTCAGGGAGATTCAGCTTAAGAAGTCTTGGAGAATCACGTCAGTAGGGATATTGCGAAGTGTAGTGGACAGCGGCAAAAGCTAATCCACAATAATTTTAAAGAAAGGATCAGTATATATGATCTCTTTTACTTACAAGAACTGTCGAAAATCCCCTTAGACATCTTCATAAAATTACTTCTATATTCTAAATTTACTTGAAATGACTAATTGAGGCAAGTGTCACGTTGGCCAGTCCCAGCACACCGAATTTCCATTAAAGAGCTTCGGACTGCAAATAAAAATAACAAAAAAATAGAAAAATAAAAAAATATAAATAAAACGTTCATGAATCCTTAGAAACACAACCTGTCGCTTGGCTGGTTGCCAAGCTCGCAATGCATATTTTATCGTTTGCAAGTAAAACCATATTGTGACGTCAAGCAACATGGAAATGGTGTTCATACAATTAAAGTGTACGCAATTTTAAACAGTTGTATGTAACAGCAAACAACAAGCCTAAGTGTTAGTTGTTTGGTTGTAAAAAAAATGGTGAAAGCCGGACTTGGGAATATTTTCGTGCATTGAAAGCATCGAGTTTTGCACGTCACGGAAACAATTCTTAGCACCCGGGCGAGTATTCGAGGAAATACAATTCATAATTTTACATTTTTTTATATTTAATTAGGCCTAGCAAATATTCAATTTAGTTATGAATACACGTTCTTGGTAACTGTATGGTTAAATAAATAATATTAAAAACCCAAACTGGTAAAAGGGACCGCCAAGTTCCGAATGGAGTAACATCAATCAACACACTAAAATATTCGCCTAGTTAATCGCACCGACTAATAGTTCGAAGGTTAAATGACAACTAGAACATTGCTACTTTCAGAAGCAATGTTCAAGTTTTCATTTAACGTCCAAAGTATTATTCGGCAAGATTAACTTGACGAATGTTTTGGTGTATTGATATCACTCCTTTGAAGGGCCGAACCATGCGGAACTTGGCGGTCCCTTTTACCAGTTTTAGTTTTTGATATCATTTGTTTTGTTTTTTTAAATTGTGTATTAGACTCAACGCAACTAGCCTGCATATGTGTAGAAATCTGAGAGCGAGAAAAAATTACATCTACCTTGATTGTTGCATCATGTAACCTTTTTCCATGTTTACGTTATTGTAACTTTACATGCGTTTATTTCCAGCTGTAAGTATTAAAAATCAGTTGCTATAATTGCATCCCCTACTTTTTTTTGTGGTGCTTCGGTCACCACTGTGAAATACTGAACAGTTTCTGTCAATGACTCAGTTCAGATAAAATAACACTAAGCAAAGTTCAGTAAAAAATGTAGCCTAAAAAGGTTACAAACAGTTAAATTTCGGGAATAAGTGCACCACATTATCAAAAGCGAGGCAGTCAGCAAAGGAGCATAGTAAATATACAAAAAAATCATCACAGTTTAAGCATGTTGCTGTCAAGGCACATCCAATTAAATAATAAATAAATAAAATAAAATGAATAAAAGAGCCTATGCTTTTCTGGCCATAACAGGTTAGCATTAGGGAGCCAGAACGAGAATAAAATGAGAACCTGCAGTTGCAGGGTGAGGTCGTCTTCTTTTGGCTCCTTAATGCTAACCTTGGAGAGGAAAGCTTAGGCTCTTTTCTTCATTTTATTTTATTGATTTTTTTTAATTGTATGTGCCATGACAGCAACACGCTTTAAAACTGTGTTGATTTTTTTTTGTATCTTTACGATGCTCCTTTCCTGACTGCCCTGATGATGGGGTGGACTTATTCACAAAATTTTATTGTTGTGCATTTTTTAGGCTACATTTTATTGATCTAGCTTTCAATGACTGGCGCGTAGAACAGGAAGCACTCTAATGAACATGCCTAACAATTGTGAGGAAGTTTTGGGGCTATAATCTCATTTCAGGCGTAATTTTGGTGAAGACCGAAGCGAAGGAGAGCAACGGAGCTTCTCATTCGATGCCGGAGTCTGTCTGGCAACGTGACAACTTTTGAACCCATTGTCCAATTCATTTTCAATTTTCACATGCATTTTATGCCCACTGTACGAATGGGTTTATGTTTGTAAATTAGTAGATTTGGGCAAGGAGTTTTGGAGATTATGACGCGCAAACATCATGATTGATTGATCACTAAACGATTGGCTGTAGTTCATGCAAAATTTTGCAAGAATAGATCAATTGCCCATTAATTTCACGGTGGTGGCAGTGATCATGATTCCCAGGCTAGGAAATGAAACTGACAACAGTAGTTATAACCATTTTTCAGGAAAAATCGATCAGAAATTTATGTTCAACTAAAAGACTTGATGTATAAAACCTAAAAGCATGCGTGTCATCAATAAATCAGTGGTTGAAGATATGTGACGAACAATATCAAAGGATACGCCAGCCTTGAGTTTTCGTCTTTGGTTTGAAGAATTTTTTTTTTTAAGTGCAACAAAATAAGCTAGTCGTAAATGGTGACTAGTGTTGCTTCATGTAACTGGTTGCATGGTTAAATAAATACGGATGCAAACCTATTTACGTTGCCTTTTGGACTTATATGTCAGAATGCCTGAGCGGGGAATCGAACCCACGACCTTTGGAATCAAAGGCCAGAGTACTACCGCTCAGCCATACTGATGTATAACACTTATCGAGCCCATTTGGCTTTCTATCCCGTGGTTGTATTGTGTTTATTGTTTAGATACATTGCTAGTTTCTAAATACATTGTTTCAGTATAATTTAGGAATTTTTCCTACTTCCAGGCAATTTTATTCTTGGGTTACTACAGCTTCGAAACGAGTCATTGCCGAGAACCGGACACAGCTGACGTGGAATCTACGGAAGCAAATAATGAACGAACTCCTTTGCTGAAAGAAACGACTGCTTCATAATCATTGAATATTAACTTATACCATGTATTTTTTTTATATTGTATATTGTGGATTTAACAGATCTTCAGCCTATATCTGTAAATAAATACTCCATTGTACTTTCCAATACTGTACTCTATGGACTCCAGAGCACAAGTAAACATGGGGGGGGGGATTGAGGCGTAAAGGCGTGTCGACAACAAGGTCATTAGCACCAACCTCAGTCGCAGTGCAGTGGTCCGGGTTGCCACTGCACCACACACATTACAAAGATGTTAAATAAACCGCAAATGTAGATTATGCTTGTGACATCGATCGTAAACATTTGACTCGTGACCAATTTGACCATTTTTGCTCAGTCACAAAACTTGACTCATTCTGACTCCCACTGAGAAAGGTAAACTAAATTCAAGTATTTATGTCCTCTGACTGGCAAAAAAAATAACCAGAAGGAGATGCAAATAACTGATTTTAATTTTCGGCCAAATTTGGTTACATCACTTTGGGTCTTGTTCACACAATATGCCGACTGCTCCAAATGAGACTGCAGTGCAATCTTTTAACGCTGCTGAAAGAAAATTTACAGTTTAAAGGGGGATTGACATGACATGATGCAGCATCTATACGCATCTGCCGCTATCTAGTTCTGTCTAGTACATACAGGCGAATGAACACACAAATACATTTCTTTTTACGCAACAAAAAAGCCACGTGCCTCCTTAATTATTGAAATGTAAGGTTGGCACGCCCACGTGCACCTGGAAGAAGTGGTAAACTTAAGCCTAATATATATATATCGATTTTTTCTATATATCGATCGTTTTGAAACGCAGATTTTGAACTGCTAGATGGGCGCCATCTAGTAACACTGATATCGTTACCCTTGACGGATTGCTCCCTAGTTCACGTGGACGCACCAACTTTGCATTCAATAATTAAGGAGGGACGTTGCTAGCTTGTTGTGTAAATAGAAATTTCTTTGCGCATTCCTTCGCTTGTTGAAATCAAGTGCTACATAGAACCAAGACTTTATTGGGTTGGGGAGGAGAATAATTTGTGACTGAGACCCATACTGAAACGCCTTAGATACATTCACATTACTTCAGTCTTAGTTTATAGAGGGCGCCCCGTGTTTTATGTGGGAATTTCTACTCAGTTTTTAGCCTAAAATTAAACTAAACTAAACGAAACTAGCTTGTATTTAATTATTATTTAGCCTAGCTTAGTTGTAATTTAGTTCACTTTAGATTTGGCTGAAAAATGAGCAGAAATTACCAGATAGTACACGTGGCGCCCTCTGAAAACTCGGACTGAACTAATGGGGACGAATCTAACGTGTTTCAATAGGGACTTTTTTAGAGTTACAAATTCTCCTCCCAAACCCTATAAATTCTTGATAGAACTAAATAATGGTGGACGTCGCTAGATGCTGCAACCTGTCATTCCGGCGGTGAATAGGTACCTTTAATCTCAAATTGTCGATGTTTCACGGGATGGGCTGGTGGAGAATAAAATACCAAAAGGGAAATCTCGCTCAAGGAATGTGCCCTTTGTGTTAGGAAAGTGTTGGATTGTGGAATACAGCAAGCCACGGAAGAACTATTTCGTAGTAGTTCCCTAACTTCGGCTTGCGAATAACAGAACCAGTAAATTAAATGAACTAGATCAGTGGTTCCTAACCTTTTCTACAGTATTCCTCCCCATTGGCCACATGAGAACAAAAATATGAAGAAAAATGAAGTTAACTTATATGAGGAAGAAATTTTTTAAAAACTGCAGAATTTTTTGCACAACAAAACTGTAGATATTTAAAAATGTCTTCCTCCTACAATTTAACTTCTTTAGTGATGCATGGTTGAAAATAAAATAGGAAAATCGTCACTGATCTTTAGGGCGCATTTATGCAACGACTCGCCTGTTTGCATTCTCGCAGCTAAATGCTAGAAGTCAACAGAAATTCCAACATGGTGGCGATTTTAGCACTGCCATTTCGTAACGAAAACAAGTCAATAATGTGAGTTCAGAAGTGACTGGGAAATTGTTTCGTCAGGAGGAATTTTTTCTCTTATTGTCACTGATTATAAGCATTTACTCAAACGATGTAGGATTTAGCTAATCCAGGTAGCGTGGTTACCATGGCAACGACACCTTTCCATCGCGATTAAATTCTAGCTGCGAGAATGCAAAGGGGATTCGTTACGTAAATGCGCCCTTGTAGTACGGCGACGGCAGCGGCTCGCGCCTCCCCTGCAGTTGCTTCGCGCCTCCTAAGGGAGGCCCGCCTCACCGGTTGGGAAACGTGGAACTAGACTAACGCCTCACCTAAAGGTTCATATTTTTAAGCCATGGAATCTGAATGCTCTGATGGCATCCACTCATCGATGGGTAGAATTCTCGTTGTAACAGTATCTTCCACTTTAGCCTTGGATTTCGTCCTTTATTTCATAAGTTTATCCATGTGATACTGTCAGGGACGAACAAGTCGTGAAGGAAAGGGAGGTAAATATATACCTCTGGGCTCAACTAGCTTCTAAGATTTAACTAGTACATTCGTAGCTTACTTTACATTTTAAAGAAACTAGTTTCTAAATCTAAATATTTTTCACTGTCATCTCAGGGGCAAGAAAGGTTCCTAGAAAATTTAAAGTGGATTCATAGGAAGAGTCTAAAACGTAAAGCAAAGGCCTTTTTTTTTAAATTTACATAGGGCCTCGATAACGGTGACCATGGGGAACACATTATTCGTCTCGGATTCGCACGTTCTATCCAGAAATCCTGGTCCTATTTTACCGAATTTGACTTACATTTTGAGGTCGGCAACGTAGTCCACCATGGCTACACTGAACGAAAATTTAAATATTTTTTTAAGTTCTTTTTTTTTATTTCTAAAAATAACACCCACGTTTTCGGAGACAGAACTGAATTTTGTATCCCGAAAGTGGTTCCCAATTGAACTATTTATTTAAAAAATCTTAGAAGATAGCTTGGATTTAAAAAAAAATTTGTATATAAAGTTTATTTTGAAACACTCTGAGTGTATATAGATACTAAGACGTGTTTTATTTATTGAGATTCTTCAGGTAGTAGGTCAATAAATTCCAATGATTTTAGCGAAAAGAAACACACTGCAGAGATAACCAAAATACAAAAATTTGTAGAGTGACACAGACATATGGAATATCAGTACTACGACGCTATCGGTTTGATGCCAAAATTTTTTAATAGGCACAGTGCATACCTATTATTTATTTTTCACAAATGGTACTAGCGGTTTTGTTACAAGAGTACTGCTATAATTTTGCATAAAATTACCACAACAATACAGAATAGCTTGATATCTAAACTATTTTTATCGTATTAGTTAATTTTGCCTTATCATTTTAGAATGAGTTGTTCAATCACATGGAACTTATTCTGTAAAATGCTGACGGAAAAAACTATAAATAAAAATTGGCCCCCTTAAAACGATCATCAAATAAACAATAAATAACGCCTTACCGATTAACCCTGTTGGTAGATGATGGCTGCCAAGTGCTTTTAATTAGTACGGAACTGTCGTACTGAACTTTTATGCTGATTTAGCTCCGAAATGGTTCTTTTTTGGTTCTCTCGTAAGGGATCTCAGCCTTGTTCCCTCTGACACCTTTTCAACTCTTCGTACGAGGTTGCATGCTCACGGCAAGCCTTGTGGAACGAACAAGAGGGCAATGAGTTGTAGGCTGTTAAAGCACTGTCCAAGTTTGGCATTCAGCTTGTCACCACAGTCGCCGAGAAAAAGTGGTGTTGGTCCGTTTGCGTATTGGTCACACCAACTTAGCACATTGTTTCATTCTGAGGAGAAATTTCCTCTTGAGTGTCATTACTGTCACTGGCCACTTTCCGTCCATCTTGCGCTCGTGGAATGACGTCATCATCTCGATGGTGTTTGCCGCTCTGTCCATCTTCCACGAGACTTAGCGCGCCAATTGAGCGATGACTCTCTCCTTCTGTCCGGGCTTTTTCTTCTTTTTTTTGCAGGAGGAGCATATGTATGATAAGATCTAGTTCTGGGTTTGTTTAACATTTCTGTAACTTCCAGCATTTCTATTTTACCAATATTTGCTCCAACTTGCAGTATTTCTACTTTACCAGCATCCACCCCAACTTCCAACATTTCTAATGTATCAACATCCTCCCCAACTTCTAGCATTTCTACTTTATCAACATGGTCCCCAACTTCCAGCATTTCTACTTTATCAACATGGTCCCCAACTTTCAGCAATTGTAATTTATCAATAGCCTCCCCAACTTCCAGAATTTCTAATTTACCAGCATCCACTCCAACTTATAGCATATCTAATTTACCAACATTCACCCAAACTTCCAGCATTTCTCATTTATCAACATCTACTCCAACTTCCAATTTATCAACACCCACTCCAATTTCTAGCATTTATAGTTTACCAACATCCACCCCAACTTCCGGCATTTATAATTTACCAACATGTATCCAAACTTTCAGGGTTTCTAATTCACCAAGCTCACCACAACTAACAGCGTTTTCCATGATTATACAATTCACAGGCATTGCTAAGTTCTCAGCATCATTCCAGATTTAAAACGTGATTTATCTGCAGATTTTAAACGTGAAACTGCAATTAAAATATTAGGCAGCAAGATGAAAAACAAGCTGAGATAGTATCTCTTGAAGATAATTTAACTGAAACAAGCAATAAAACCTGCATGCAAGCCTTTAATAAAATTAAGGAGGGAAGTGAATAAGAAGATGACAAGCACACCCATTATTGAACTAGTAAAGTATTTGAAGAAGTCTCCCAGGTAATCTGGGGACACCGTATGGGAGTTTATTGCTTGGAGACCAAAGTCCCCAAAAGGTTACAAATATGCTAGGAAGAAAATTTTTTTAACGTTTCCCAGAAGAAATGCAGTTAGGTGATACCCTGGTATATCCAACGGCGAAGTTGGAATAAATTCATTACTAAAAAATAGGCTTGCAACTTAAATTCAGATGTTGAAGCCGGAAGAACGGTTCGGTTCCATTATCATTGATGAAATTTCAATCAATGAAAAACTGACTTGTAATAAAGATCAACATCGTTGCTTTTGCCTCGTAGAAATATTGGACGGAAAGCCAGAAGCCAGTGATCGACCAGCCAACAAATTGCTCTGCTTCTTGCTTGAAGATATTCCTGCTAGGTTCACCAATCCGGTTGCTTACCACTTTACAAGATGTGTCATCGGAATTCAGTTGTATTCTATGGCAATAGAGGATTTGAAGTCAGTAATGTTGCCATGTTTCGAAGACTTGAACGCAGTTCTCTCAAGTTTGAGATTCCTCATCCACTATACGATTAAAAAAAAAATACATGTAAGTCTCGACCCTAACCACTTTTTAAAGAATTAGTATGCACGGTTTTAAAACATAAGTTTGGTATACGAGTAGAGTATCAACTGCATACTATGTCAGCAAGCTCTTCGACCTACAGAAAGACGTGCTTTCAACTTGTCGGATTTTTAACCAAATTGCACGTAAATCCAACGAACTTTGAAAATGATGAGGGTTTTTACATGCTGTGGAGAATTTCTCACCACTTGTCACAAACAGCTATTGAAACCCAATGAGACAACCCACTTTTACCCATAAGTTCAATGTGTTAAGTGGATGATGACTATTCACTAGTGATTCAGATTGCGCAATATTTCAAACAGGACGTACTATACTATATAACCTCCAGATATTATTACCAACATCCACCCAACATCCACCCAACTTCCAGCATTTCTAATTTATCAACACCCACTCCAATTTCAAGCATTTATAATTTACCAACATGTACTCCAACTTTCAAGGTTTCTAATTCACCAAGCTCCACCACAACTAACAGCATTTTCCATGATTATACATTCACAGGCAATGGTAAATTTCTCAGCATCATTGCAGATTTAAAACGTGATTTATCTACAGGTTTGAAACGTGAAACTGCAATTATACTATTAGGCAGCAAGATGAAAAACAAGCTGCGCATTTTTTTCACCTTGGTGATGATGGCCTGCATGACTGGAAAATGATTTCGCGTATTACTAATACGAAAAAACAAAACGATGACGTAGGCATTCTTGACCTTATCCTTTTCACCCCCTGAAACGCATTTGCAGCTACTTTCATATCCAGATCAACTGTCGCATGCATTAGGTGCCTACACAAATCGGATTCTCCTTTGTTTTTGCAAGATCTTTTTCTAGTGTTCCAATAAAATCTTTCTGTGGATGTGCTACACCAGATGTATGGTGACAACAATGTTGTCAACGCAAGAGCAGCTTCTTTTAATATGAAATGTCTTATGGGTTTGCATTGCAGTATAGCATTATCTGTGAAGGATTTCCACCTCCAAGTTCCACAGCAAGTGAAGCGCAGTCTTAACAAGAGGTGACGAACCCTTGAATGCAGACATCCCATCAACTGCAGTAGCCATCCTACGCAAGCTACGCATGAACGATTTCAGAGCTCACTGTGCAGCTTCTATTAGTAATGTGATTCCAAGTGAATGCCAAAGCATGCTGCATAATACCTGGATATCCTAGCCCACTTTTTACTCTGACCCTGAAACAAGACCTATGCAGATTTTTGTATTCTCTACGGGATTTATTTCATACCACGAGTACTTCAAGAATTTTGTGAATGTGTTATACCACGTCAACTTAAACAAGAGGCGTTTAGTCAGGTTAGACGAGAAGGTTCTACCAAACGTTAAAGCCTGCAAGATATTTCGGTCCACTCTATTTTAGGAAAAATCACAAGTTCAATAGTTGTCCGAAAATGTGCACGTCTATTGCTGCATATATAGCCTATACCAAACAGAGAAATTAAAAAATTCTAAAAAAGTACATTATTTACTAAGGCTGTACCGATTCCGAGCTGCCGAGCAAAGTCTCGCCGAGCAGAGCATGATCGGCAAATGCTCGGCATACCGAGCCATTACGTCCATTTAACCAAACCATTTAACCATTTACATCTAGCCTTAGCGTCCACCACGGAACAAGAACCCGCCGCGGCTGGACAAATGGAGGAATTATCATTAATTCCTGATATACAGCATGTTCCCGTCCCTTACCAAAAACGTGAGAAACTTATCTCACGTTTACGATTCAAGTACTCGCAACTGTTATTAAACGTCTACAACATCAATCAAGAACGAAGCCTTTACAGTGCACATGTAAAAGTCCAAGAGACGTTTCGGAGGAAACATCCTCCGTCATCAGGTTTTTAATAAAAATTAAAATTTTAAAAAACATGGCAATGTACTGCCGAGTCAACCCACCAACAAGTGACACCCATAAAACATTAAAATTCAAGCACACTATTCATAAAAACCTCCTAATGTCTCCTTTCAGAAAAGTCGGAGCAAGAAACCCAGTCCTTCAACTTGGCGAGCCAAGCTGAAAAGACCAGGCTTATGCAAATGAGACATTAGGAGGTTTTTATGAATAGTGTGTTTGAATTTTAATGTTTTATGGGTGTCACTTGTTGTTGGTGGGTTGACTCGGCTTCGTTCTGGATAAATCTCGCATTGGTGCAGATTTTCCTTCAATGTTAAACGTCTAGCCACTCACTGTTAGCATAGATAACGTTGTACTCTTTACGTGTACATAGATAACGTTGTACGTGTGTGACTTGGTCCATAAAGGTTTGCGGTTCAGTGCTTTTCACATAACAAAAGAGATTGCGAACGTAATCCTGAAATAAGAAATGAGTTGGATGAACTAGGTTTCAAATTTGAGGTCTAGCTCAATTTAGTTTTCAAACGTCTCTCTGGACCATATGAGAAACTCGGTCGATAAATTATTTAAATCCATTAAAAAAAAAGCACCTTTAAGATAAAAGCAATGAAATTAAGTTTTCTTGTGCTTTTAAACAGCGCTGTGTTTTATAAGAATGTATCAGCTATATTGGTCCTATTGCTGTGGGAGAAGTAGGCTCCAGCCCATCCACACTTTCCACTTATTTAACTACCTCACCCGTTTGTGAGTTGGACGCGTTAATTTGTTTTGCGTTTTAACTTTGAACATGACAGTCTGGTGTGTTTCTGGATGTTTTAGGCAGGCCAAATGTCAACAATGTCCTGCAACAATCAAACTGGATTGTGTCTGTCTAAAAAGGTTTTTGTAACAATTGGTGCAGTGTAGCCCTCCTGGTTTACTGTCATTTCATTGTCTCCCCATCCCTTTTTGTCATTGGTGTCGACGGCCACTTACGGTTCAGCACTGGTTTGTTGATTATCACCATCTTCATGGTAGTCGTCGCCGTTTCCATCTTCCGCGAGACATTGGGTGATAATTCTGTACTCCTGTCCAGAGTTTTTCAATTTTTGCAGAAGGT
>JAHWFP010218026.1:5175-16261 GCA_023313725.1 Lithobius niger | reverse complement strand
ATTGAACATTGAATATTTCAGAATGATTAAACAAATTAAACACTTTTTTTATTTAAACTTGTGGTGCATGTTATTTCCGTCTTGAACAATACCGCTGCGTGTAAACTTTGAAACAATTTGGCGAATACCACTTGATGAAGCGGTCCCATGTGAGACGGAAATTGTACCGAAATGCTCGTATAGCGTCGCGACAACACTCTTCTTGTTTCCAAACAATGTGACTATCTTCACGTGCTGTTCTGTTGTAAATCGAAGCGACTAACTGACTTACGGCCTTAGGGCTTCGGGCAGATGACCAGGAGTGGTTAACGCTCGTTAAACCCTTTGAAACCCTTTTGACTAACTGACTGATAGAGGCTCTCCCTTTTGAAAGAGGGTGCAGACCACCCTCCGTCACCTAATGGCGGCCGCATAGCCCGTCGTCGCTTCCAGATAAAGATGAGGATGATGATGAGCAGACGACGAGAGGGACAATTTAACCGGAGAAATCCAAGCGGAAAACCCCAGGATCTTTGACATGCCACAATCGACATGAGCACGAAGCACCACACGGCCCTTCGCTTCCCGAAAATACCAGGGGCCGGACGAGGCCAGAATCTAACCCGAGCCTCCCAGGCAGAAAGCGGTCGTGCTATCGGCACGCCCACCTTACCCATTTTTTACGACTCTTACTTTTTTGACGACTCTCACTTTCGGCGCTAGATGACGTGCGGTATGACCGTTTGCATCAAGCAAGTGTGTTAAAATAAAATTTAAAATTGCCAAAAAAGTGGTAGTTTTAGAATATTTTTAGCTAAAATAAGGTCAACCGTTTCGTCAAAATCTAAAGTTTACCTAAGGCTTTAATGTAGTGCACTTAATAATGGGTTAATGGGTTAATAACTGAATTTCTTTTCGCAAGGCACTCTTGAAGCACTGAAGGAAACATTGGAATATGGTTGAAGAAAAATCTAGTATTGTCCAGTAAAAAAGTTATTTGTTCAATATAGTACCAGTTACGACATTTTTTCAAGTATATTCTAATTTTTCCATGGGCCGTAAGAACGGTGAAGGCGCCACTCTTTTTTTTTTGGACGTTTTCGTAACCAATTACCCTTTTATACCACATTTCTATTCCAGAGACGAAAAACCTAAGGTATTGTGAATTTCTCTTAATGGTGCTGCGTGTCAGGGCTCATTGATTTTCCTGCATTAAGTGCATGCACGCTACATCAAAGTCCATCTGTCGGCTTTTGTGAAGCAACGAACCGTGAAATTTGCTGTCCGGATGTACCCTATCTTCTGTTAAGCTACACCAAGAAATAGCTGGGTGTATCTACGTGCGTCAATTGACGAATGACCGACTCCAACCTTCTAAATTCTATTAAAAACATTTTTTTAAGTTTTGTTTTTGAATTTCGGACTGAAATTTTTTAGTTTTAATATTTGTATTTAATTTTTTTTTGTATTCTTTCCAATTATTTCAGTTTTTAATTTAGAATTTTTAATTCTTAGTTATTAGTTTTTCTAATTCTATTTATTCGAAAAAAATTTTGCACTTTTTTTAGTGTACGATTTAATAATTTTTAAAGTTGGCACTCGCTAACAATTTTCTTGGACAACTCTTCAGGTTTTGCTGCTCTCATCTTTGACTTCACTGTAAGTAGAATGTGTTAAGTTTTTCACAAAGCCACAGACTGTCTGATTTTGGGTCATTATTTATGCCCACAAAACAAATTTCAAGCAGCTGTGACAATTTTTCAACGAGCTAAAACGTTACAAACCGACAAACAAAGTGACACACAATTCCAAACGGTCGAGTTTCGATAATACAAAGAAAAGGGTGAAACACGCAAACGGCGTAAATAGGACACCAAAAAAAAACGTAGTACTGTAAGCCACCTTTTGCGCTTGCGTTTCGTTGGAGTGGCGTGACCCGGATTCGAACTGGCAATCCAATCTGTTCCAAGAACAATGACATTACGTCAATATCGATAGGATCAGTACTCTGCCATCTTCAGTGAGTCATCTCTATGTTAGATGAAGCCGGTGGAGGAGTGGGATATGGCGTACCGATAAAAGCGTTATGTCAATAATCTGGAGACGGATTGGTTGCCAGTTCCAATCTTGGTCCTACCATTCCGACGAAACGTAAGTGCTTAAAATTGGCTTGCTGTACTAAGTTAAGGCTAGTGTATAATTTTCGTTGTTTGGCTTGTGTTTTCTTTTTCCCCAATATATTTTACACCAATTTGTGCGTATTTGTTAAGTTTCGACAGTTGGCCAACGACAAGGCTGTACTAGTGTAGCCTACTAGGCAAATTTTTATGAACTTGCAGCATTTCTAATTGGATTTGCCAACATTTAGTAAATAAATAAAGGTAACTCTTCAAGGTAAACAATTAATTAGACGTTACCTTCTTGTTAGAACGGAGTACAATGGCGCACCCAAGGGAGGCACAAGACCCTAATTATGAGTAAAATCTGGTAAAAAGTTATCAAATACGGCATATATTACAATTCGAAAAAATTACTAAAAATACTCAAAACTGGCTTTCAGATGCATTAAAATTCATGAAATTGAGTGGTTTAGCAGGGCATCGAGGGACCTACCCCCCGCTGGCATCAACTTTCCGTTCCCCTGCCCCTCTTCCCCATTCACCCCGACAGAAACAAACATCCTTGGGGTTGATACTCTATTACTTGGCCAGCTAACATAAATCTGTGGGCTCTATTAATTTACAGAATTCGTGTAAGATTAATATGTAGTCGGAGAAGGTTTTACGTGACATTTAATCGATCACAGTTTCTTTGGACAATTCCTTCTCACCCCCCCTCTCACACCCGAGCCAACCACCAGCACGGCACCTCGCCACGCGATGGTGGCATGGCACTGTGTTTAGAATTGCCGTAGTCTATAGCCTATAAGCGCATCGTGTCCCTGGTAGGTCTAACCTTGGTGGTTAGGCATTCATGACCCGAACCAAATTCCATCAACCCTTCCTTTAAAGCCGAGCCATTGTCTTCATTTAAACTTTTAAACTTTAAATTGTGTAATTCATAATCATACACGGCGATAGCCGTGTATATATATATATATATATATATGAGTGAAGTCCTCTCTCCAGCAAAGTAGTCAGAATACGATTGAGTTGTACATCCACCCATCCATCCCCGGACGGAATTGACGTCATTACCCCCACTTCCGGTCACGTGATCAAAGTGGGGACGTCACTTCCGGTCTGGTGATAAAAAGTGGGGTGTCACTTTCGGTTTTCATCGATCTGGAGGATTGTGGAAAAGTGTCTTTTGCTACTTTTTTTTTTCGTCAATTTGGAAGGACGTCCCACTTTTTTAGTTTTCATCAATCTGGAGGATGGTAGAAAAGTGCCTTTTGCTACTTTTCTGCATCCTTTTGATACCTCCATGATGACGTGAGCCTAATGACGTCACTTCCAGTCATATGATTAAAGTGGGGACGTCACTTCAGGTTTTCATCGATCTGGAGGATAGTGAAAAATTGTCTTTTACTACTTTTTTTTCGTTTTAATCTATCTGGAGGGGGGGGGGGGGAAATGCCTTCTGCAACCTATTTTTTCGTTCTCAATCTGAAGGATGATGCCTTTTGCTACTTTTTTTTTCGTAAATTTTAGTTTACTTTTTTAGTTTTTATCAATCTGGAGGATGGTGCCTTTTGCTACTTTTTTTTCGTTTTCATCAATCTGAAAGACCCCTCCCCATGACGTCACTTTCGGTAGATGTGTCTCTGCCGGTGATCGCGGTGCATGCTAAATGAGCTTTCACATTTTTTACATGCAAGCTTTCGAATGAATAGTCTTTACAGGGAGAGAGCTAAACGGAATTGGCAATAATCCAGGACAATAATTATTTATTTCCTCCTTCATTCATAAGAGGTGAATAATAATAGCCTGACGCGTGTACCATGACAGCTGTTGCTATGGTTGTTCGTTTATAAGGTAACTTGCAAGTTTCTAACGTTTTTCTCACGTTTCTTGGTAAGTAAAATACAACTACTGACTATTTTATGTTTCTAAAGTTATTTAAAAAGTAATTGATCATAACCTGCTGTTTAGCAGCTGCAGGGTGCATTGGACTGAAGTGCCAGTCAAAAGCAATGTTATCTTGTCAACACTGCTGTTAAGACCGCACTTCTTAGGCCTAAAAAAATGCGATATTTTTTAAAAACTGGTTGCTGCAGCGAGTGGAAGCTTTTCTTTTACACATTAGAACCTTAATGTTTTACACGTTTTTTTAAGGATAAGAAATTGGTTGTCCCAGCGTTGTTGAATTGATTGGATGGCGTCGTTATTTTTTTTAAAAAACTGGTCCGTCGCCATTTTCAGCGAACATTTCTTTTTTTTGATTTACAACCTTAGTGTATATTTTGAACATTTTTAGGCTCTGTTCACGTATTAATGGCTTGGCCCGACCACTTAGCACCCTCTAGATCCAGGTGTTCTATTTAGCACCCTCCACAACCGGGTGTACAGCACCCAGCAGGACCGGGTATACTATTTAGCATCCCCTGGGTCAAAAATTTGGAAATAAACAAAAAGTTGACTCTTTTTAACGATATTTTCAGATTAACAAAAAAGAAGCATGGATTCGAGTTCAATAATTTTAACGGGAATAGGTGCCGAACTGAGTTGCAATTTAAAAACTCATATATACCTAGACCCTAAAAAAAGAGTTCGAAATGGCACTCGTCTCCCTGATACGTACTACAGTATTTTCAACGTGGATGCTGATGTTACGCGATCTTAAGGTTTGGTTGACGTAACATTTATATTGTTGCTAGAAAAATATTAATTCTAAAAATACTCATTCTGGTTGCAACTATTACCATAGGACGAAAAGGAATTGAAAGGATTCAATTATAAGTCACATTTATTACAGGCCTCAATTTACAATAATTCTGTACAATATTCATCCAATAAGATTCCCAATAAATATTAAGACTAATTTATCATAGAGGCTACGTTAAAATTGCGAACACCACAATTAAATAATAAAAACAAATGTTAAAGATTAAAATTCCATAAACTCCAAACAAACGGTGGTTGCGGCAAATCACGCAATTGCCGAATTTACTTGCGGACAAAACTGTGGCGGACAACTAGATAACTGCAAATTTGTCACTTTCTCTCGGTAGTTGCTATTCACCGATTGTAGCATCGGTGTACCTCAATAAAACAGATGAAAAATTGTAAAACAAACATTAGCATTTCGACAACTAATTATCACTCTTTGCACGGAGCTTGAACATTAAGCAAACGCAGGGGTATTTTGAACTACAAGTTCAAGTTCACGCTTGAGTACACGTGCAATTGCATTTACGATAATTCTTCAAAAACAATTTTCAGTGAAACTGCAGGTAGGCAGCAAAACTCACCTCGAGCTATAGAAAGCTCCGCAATCAGACACAAATGAGGTATGAATTATAAGCATCTAATTCTTCTTGTTGAAACGCCCTCATAAAATATTCAAATCGAATTTACCATGGTTCGGCGACTTTGCTTGCACCAGCCAATATAACTAAATTTCAATTGCTTTGGTTTAAGTTGCAAGTCTGAACGTTTTGTCGTAAAAGTCATAAGCTTTGAATGAGATATTTCATAAAAACTTACATCGGCTTGATAGCTTGTTTCGGCGGATAAAACCCACTAGTATCAACAAAGACGTCCAACTGGGTAGAGTTCATTGGCGGGGCGTGTCGACTCGCCCAAACCAGGTACTGAAGTAAGCATCACAGCACAACGAAGGAGACGCTCAAGCAGCGTCGCCGTCAAACGTCCAGGCCGCAAACACCTGTCGGAGCTCACTACCGCTTGCTGACGTCCCTCTTTATGTAGGACGCGCATGCACAGAAAACTAAAGTCTGCATAACAAATTAAACTAAACATACAAAAATCTAAAAAAGTATACACATGACTAAATCAATCATATACAAAAAAACATTCATATTTAATAATTACAGTTTAAGAAAGTGAAATGTGACATTAAGAATTACAGTATGATGGCAGCCGAGAATGACGTCAGGCACGAACGTCTAGGGGTGCGTCCAGTCTCAGTTGGTGAAACGCTAAATGCAAGGTGCACTAAGAACAGTGATTCCGTAATAAAACATAACACTGACAATAACGAATTTTTGTACACCATCGACGGTGGAGCGAATTGGATCGAGGTGCGAGTCGTACCCGGCGCTTACGAAATTTCGGACTTGAATTATTTTATACAGTCTACTTTGGAAGGAAGTGGTCACGAAAAAAACTGCTATCGTTTTTAGAACCGAATCGCAATACTTTAAAAACTAATTTGGTTATAAATAAGCCGCTTTACGGCGTTTCGTTTCTGGGAGATAATAATTTAGGAACTGTTCTAGGGTTCCTTCGGGGAACTTATACTAAAACTCAGCAAGGTCAAAAATCCGTGGATATAATGGGGCTCAATACAATTTTCGTTTATAACAACATAATCGGGTCTTCCTACGTGAATGACGACACCCAACCTTGCATATACGCTTTTTATCCGGGAGTGCCACCGGGTTATAAGATGATAATTTACCCTCAAAATTTTATTTACCTTCCCGTAACTACCGACAAGATTCGTAATATTCGTATTTGGTTAACTTCTCAAGATAACGAAATTATAAATTTAAACGGGGAAACCCTTACCGTCAGACTTCATCTGAGGTCTAAAAAATTATTTTTTACGTATTAAAAAGAGAATGTTAGTATTCTTAAGAAAAAAAAAGAATAATTGGAAAAGGATTCGTCGTAGATAATAAGCAATTAAGGGCAAAAAACTCAGCATTCATCAAATATATAACGAGAGCGAGAAGATGAGTTTAACGGAACATTACCTCGATATAAACGAATCTTTACAACAAGATTCTTCCGTGGATAGCTACGCATACGAATATAATCCGATAGTAGGAATAAATCTAAACAATGTCAATTCGGAAATTAGAATCGTAATCGAAAACCAGGATTTGTTCCTACACGTCGCGAATAGTTATCTTCTGATTAAAGGCAGGTTACTGAATGCCGACGGTTCTAGTTTTGCCTATGCGGACGTAGTGTCTCTCATCAATAATGGTTCCATGTACCTGTTTTCCAGCATTAAATATCACTTGGGGGATAAGCTCGTGGACGAGTTAAATTACCCCGGTTATGGGACTCTCATGAAAGGTCTCCTTACGTACGGCTCTACCGATCAAGTGTCGTTGCTGGGGAACTGCTGGGTGTTGGATGCTGCAGAATCTTCCGCGCCCAGTTTGAACGATAACATCGGATTCAAATTACGGCATTCCATCATCGTGAAGGAGACGACTCCTAAAGGAAGCTTCTCATTCGCCATTCCTTTAAAACACTGCATGGGATTTTTCGAAAATTATGACAAGGTGCTGTACGGTGCCAAGCATGTCCTAACGTTGTCTAGAGCGAGCAATGACGACGCTGTGTTCAGGGCAGCTGCAACAGCCGTTGGGAAAGTTGAATTGAGTAGCGTTTCGTGGCACGTACCGCACGTAACCACATCCGACGAACAAAAACTCAGGCTTTTTAGCTACATAGAAGGTGAGATGAACGTGGACTTGGGTTTTGGGCACTGCCATTACGATAGTTGCGAACTTCCTCAGAGCACTAGTTTCACATGGCGCGTGCTTACTACTTCGGCCGTTGAAAAACCGAGATGGGTTATTCTAGCTCTTCAGACTAATAGAAAAGATGCGCAAACTAAAAATCCAGCCGTATTCGATCACTGCAGTCTTCAAGATGCTCATGTAACTTTAATTCCGAACGTTACCCGTTCTTGGACTTGAACGTAAATTACGCTACTGGAGAATACTCGATCCTGTATAGAATGGCTCAAGAGTTTAGACGCGCTTTGTACGATGTCGGAGACTTGTGTATCGATTCCGTGCAGTTCAAAAAGACGTATCCTCTAGTGGTTTTGGACTGTTTCAAGCAGTCTGAGAGACTTCAGTCTGGCATAGTCGACGTACAAGTAAAGTTGAAATTTAATGCCGCGGTTCTAGCTAACACGACGTGCCACGCGCTGTTGATGGGTGATAGAAAAATGAGTTTGAAATTGGATAAAGGCAAAGTCGAAGTGATTTATTAAAAAAAGAGAGATGGTGAAACAAAAACCGAAAACAAGTAAAATCGGAAAAAAACAGAGCGGGCTGAAAAGAAAAAAAGATCGCGAAACGAGGTGGGTTTTTACCGTTGTTGGCATTGCTGGGACCCATCTTAGCCGATGTAGGTGGTCTAGCCGGAGGTGCCGCCGGTATCGCCGCCGCAGTTAAAAATAGCCAGAATGATACTAAGGTAATGGAAGAAATGGTGTGACATAACAAGAAGATGGAGGGTTCAGGATTGAAACAAAAAAAGAAAAAAAAAGCGAATCGTGGCAGAGGACTCTTTCTAAGGCCAGTGAAGGTCTGATCGATTTTACTAAACCGTTAACGAATCTCGATTTAAACAGATTAGTCAAAGTTTTGAAAATTCCTAAATACAGAGGTACTTTTAGTAAGGATCGTCTGCCGTTAAAACCTAAACCTCGTGGCGAATGCGGCATCGTTGATCTCGAAAATTTTCACGATGGAAATGGAAGTCATTGGGTGGCTTACTCGACAGTTGCTGATATACCCTGTTATTTCGATAGTTTCGGCAACCTCGAACCACCGACATCCATTTCGGAGTATTTGGGTCCCGTTAAATAACTCTATGACAGGGTGCAAAATTTTAATCAAAAATTGTGCGGTCATTTCTGTTTATTTTTTCTAAGTTTCTCGTGCAATGGATATGATGACGAAGATATTTTAAGACGGTTAGCTCTTTAACTCGGTTATCCCCATTGTTCTTTGTATGGATTGGTAGGTCTCTGCTTTGACCATGGTATACAACGAGTCTTGGTTAGTTATATATCTATCTGGTAATCTTTATCGTCCGTGCTTGCCGTATCAGCCATTATATAAATCGCGTTACCATCGCGCACGATGATCGGTATTTCAGTTATACTTAGAGTTGATGGTTGGAGAAATCTCTCAAAACCGAGATAAACTTGAAATCCTTTGTTTTCGGGTACACTTTCTGACAAATAAAAAAATGAGTTATTAAACACCGAATCTTTATATCTAGAGGGTCTGAACTAGGTATATAGTCTCCGCTACTTCCTCTACTCATTCCCAGGATATATCAACCAGATGTTGATAAGTAGTATTGGCGAGGATAGTTATTGTTACACGTAAAAAAGTGACTTTAGGGTAAGGACTAGTTCCGCGAAAAGTAACTATACAGTCGATACGTGGATTTATATATCTTTCCATCACAAAACCGACGTTGTCAAAATGATTCTTGGGTTCCTCCGCATCTGGTGAGAGTTTTTTTTCTACGTTTAATAAAGTAACCATTCGACTATCGACGTAACCCTTAGTAGCCACGTGGTGTTCCACGGTTGGAGGGAGCGTAAATTTGATTCGTCTATTTTTTGCATCGAGTACCCCATCCTCGTCCTCGTTCAACGCCGTTTGAAGTTTGTCTATTTCGTAGGCATCTCTAATAACCTCGAAGAAATAGTCTCTATTAACAGCTTCCGAAGGGCTTTCGGGGCTCGCCAGGTTACTGATTCGTTTATTTTTAGCGTCGAATATGCCGTGAGAGTCCATGATCAAGGCATTATCAAGTTTGGTTTCTAATTCGTTTATACCGAGAAGCTTCGCGTCGACGTATTCTTTATTCGTGGCATCCTTAGATTGTGCGGGTGATGCGAGATTCTTGATTCGTCTCCGTTGTGCATCGAGTACCAAACGCTCACCTTCATCCTCGTTCAACGCCGAGTGAAGTGTATCTATGCGGTACCCGTCTCTAATAGTCTTGAAGAGAAATTCTCTAGTAACAGCTTCCGAAGGTTTTTCGGGGTTCATGAGGTTACCGATTCGTTTATTTTTTGCGTCGAATATTTTGCGAGAGTCCATAATCAAGGCATTGTCAAGTTTGGTTTCTAATTCGTTTATACCGAGAAGCTTCGTATCGACGTATTCTTTATTTGCGGCATCTTTAGATTGTGCGGGGGATGCGAGGTCCTTGATTCGTTTATTTTTTGCATCGAGCAGTCCATCGGAACCTTCCTTCAAAGCGTAACCGAGTTTGGTTTCCACTTCGTTTATAACAACAAGCTTTGCGTCAACGTATTCTTTATCGCCGCATCTTTAGATTGTGCGGGGGATGCCAGATCCTTGATTCGTCTATCTTTCGCGTCGAGTTGACCATCGGCACTTTCCTCCAACGTAGTTTTTAAATTTTTTACATCTATCAACTGAGAATAAGTCACCGCATCTTCGATATCTACACCAGCAGCTAGATTAGTTAAGCAATTCATTCGCATGTCCGATACAGTTTTTGAATCGACGTAATCCTTAGTCGCCGCATCCTTAGATTGCGAGGGAGTTTCGAGATCTTTAATACTTTTCTTTTCAGCGTTAAAATGTCCATCCGCATCTTTCTTCAATCCTACGTCGGCTTTAAATATTTTTACTTCGTTTTCTAATTCGGTATATTGGGAATAAATTACGACATCTACGGGTTCTGTAGCAGCTCCGACTTTAGTCAGTCGCTTATTCTCCATGTCGTAATCATGGTTCAGGTCTAATATAAATCCTATACCCGGAACCCCTTTCACATCTCTTTGCGTTCGTTTCAAAGACTGTCCAAATTTATTAACCGGCATTATGACGATTCTTTTTTTTTATATATAAACAAAAGGAATAAGAAATGTCTCATTCTACTTGGTACGGAAATCTTTCTAGTCTGTTGCAATCAAATTCTCTAGAAGTTAAGACAGAAAATGCGACGAATTAAAAAAATGGAGTAAAGTACGTCTTATCTCCTTCCGTAGAATTCGAGGATTTAAAAGGAATAGGTTCTCCCATTTTGAACAAAGATTCCAGGTGTAAGGGATGGATTTCTCCTTCCACCCCCGAATCTCAAACCTTAAACCTTAAACCTCAAAACTGAAAAATCTTAAACGATACATCTGCAAAAAATTAGATATTGAAACTGACGAGCAGAAACCCGTTTCTCTG
>JAHWFP010218025.1:0-12544 GCA_023313725.1 Lithobius niger | reverse complement strand
CAAACTAAAAAGAAGAAAAAATTGCCTTAAGACACGTTTGCCACTGCTTTCAAACAATTTTTTTGTTGCGCAAAAATAACTTGTTAGGGTCGCCGCGCGCCAAATTGGACAATTGTCTCGCGACGAGACGTTGTAAGACAAAACGTCGCGAGACGTCGCATCTGGTGAAGAGACCCTCCACCGGGCGAAACTAGAAGGCGCTTAGCTTTGTTGTCGTGAGACACGTAAAGACGCCTAAATACGTCTCGTGACAACGTCGCATCAGGTGTGTGGAGCTCAGCTCATTGCTATGGTTTTGGAGACATCTGCAGCACGTTGACAGTTTACAAAAAATGGCCTGTCGTGAGACCAAATGTCTAATTTGGTGTGCGGCCCGCCTTAAGCTACGAAAAAGTAGGTGTTACGGTATGTACGCTTGCATGACGTCATATTATTGTAATAGTATAGAGCAGTGACATTTGCCGCCATATTGGCACCAGTATGGGTTTTGGAGGGCATAACTACAAGGTGCACTACATAAAAATGGAGGGAAAAACAAAGGAAGAGCGGATTTCTTAGGCTTAAAATAACGTTGTTTTCTCCAACAACAAAAATCGCGCGTTTTAGGTCTAAGAAATCACTCTTCACAGCATCGGCTTCAGTACGACGCGCTTCTGTTTCTCTTTGAAGTGCCCCTTGCAGCTAACCCATTAAGGCTCCAGCGTAGAGTTATATACAATAATACTACGTCGTGTCACTGCTCTATAGGGAAAATCAGCAAGATGCGCACATAAATTCAGTTTGGCGACGTTTCAGATTATGCTGCAGTCGTTATCAAGCAAAGGTCAATCAGACCTAGGTCGTAAAAATACACCAACAGCAACGAAGCTGAAACAAACCAAGGAATAGCAGTTGTAGAAAACTAGGAAACAAGACACCAGCTAGTAAACAAGTTTAACACCAAACTAGAAACATAATAATGAAAAAAAAATAATAATAATTCCAGAACCAGAACCCAGAAAAAAAAAGCAAGGAGCGGCTTCCTCCCTGCGAAACAAAGGCAGAGATTTTTGTTTCTGGATTCTAGATAAAGAATTAGGTTGCTTATTGACTGATTTGCCAGTCTTCGGTATGCTATAGTTCAGTTGTCTCAGTCTGTTTTTATGACCTCGGCTTAATCGACCTTTGCTTGACAACGGATTGCTGTATAATCCGTTAAAGGGACACCCGGCCTGCCTTATAACAGCTACGCGCAGATCGCCATCCGCGCATATAATACCGCCAAGGTCGGCTGGGGTGGTAGCTGCGTTTCTTGCAGCGAGGAACGTATCTGCTGTGTCGGTTGGCCTTGGGAATAGTACACAAAACACCATCAAGTTAAAGATTGTGCCTTCACAAACCGGAATGATTCTCGTATTTTAACATCACAATTTATAAATTTCTAGGCGAGTGTCTTATAATTTTGCTTCGGCGATCTATTGGAATAATTAATTTTAATTTTTATCGCATTAGTCTTTTAGATTTTTGATTTCATGGTAATTATTAGAAAATTAGTACAAGCATACACAGAGATGAAACGTCATGATTATTGCAAGCGTGCAAAGCATCATATACGTGTAAGATGCAGTAAATAAAGTTAACAATTATTCAACAGGAAATCTCCTAGACGCCATATTTTAAAACGGATTTTTACACAGGGATTGACTAACGGTAAGGAAATAGACCTTTGGGGCCGTACTTGATGTGACGAGAAAAATGATGCGAGAAAATGGCGCTAGGAGGTGCATCCCTTTAAAACGCCACTAACTAGATTTATGCACGGACCTTGTGGCTTTCCTGCATTACATTTATGTTTCTGAATCTCTTTTCGACTGTATGTACAGTGCTTTTATGCTTTTAATCACTAATTTGTGTGTGTTAGTGTTTTAGTGATCATACGCGACGCTATGTTGATTTACATAGTAGAGTAGAAAGGTATGGTCTTAAGGACCCCCACACACACGGCAACCAGGTCGCTGCGGCCAACGAGAATGCTTACGGTATATGTAGCACTTGACCGCCACGACCAGACAGTCGACCACAGGCCAGACAGTTGGAATGCGGGTGATCATACTTGCTCCGTGTTCATTTTTCACCACGTGATCGGACGTAGCCGCGCGGCATGTCACCGTGTTTTTTGGCCACGCGACTTGGCCACCTAGTGCGCGGGTGGCCTTAAGTTTAAGTCGAACCTGGTGCTAGTTTTGCGTAAAGAAAACATAAATTTTCTCCTCAATGACGTAAAAACATTAGGCACGTTTCGACTGACTTGTCTAAAAGTAAACTGATTCTATAATCGAAGATGGCATAAACATAGATTAGCTGGTTGCCAAGTTTACCACAGAATGGATAAATATCGTGATTTTTCAAAACAATGAAAAATATAAGCTATTTTTTTTCATTTAAATCGGAATTTTTTAAAATTTAAATCAGATTTTTAATAATTTAAATCAGTATTTGTTTTAACTCATGTTTTTTCATGGTTATTCGTCGGTATAATAATTTAGGTTCATGTTTACAGAGATAATGCCCAGAAAATATATTTATAGGTTTTGTCAAATATTGATCTAAATATTTTTAGCAGGCCATAAGATACTGAATAAATTGTTTGAACTTCATGTTGATGATTGATCGGTCATTGCCATATGACTGCTTTTTTTTTTTTGTTCACTACGTTTAGGCCATCTTCGATTGTAGAATCAGTTTACTTTTAGACAAGTCAGTCGAAATGTTACGTCATTAATGAGAAAATTTATGTTTTCATTACGCAAAACTAGCACCAGACTCGACGTAAACTTTAAGGCCACCCGCGCACCAGGCGGCCAAGTCGCGTGGCCAAAAAAACAGAAACAGAAGTATTCCAGCCTTGACTGTTCGTGGGTGTTGCATATTTTTGTGTGAACATACATATATCCAAAGGCTGCAAAACAACCTCCCCCACATAAGCAGAAAAGGGGCTGAAAACAACCTCTCCACACCTGCAGAAAAGAAACAATACTCTCCACACCTGCATAAAAGACGTTGTCACCATTAGCAGCTGTTCGCCGACCCTGATCATAAGAAAAACTAAAACTTAAACCAGAAATGTTATAGGATGTGAGTATTTGAAATATTTAAGAGAAGGGCAAAATTATTGATTTAAATCAGGATTAATACTATTAAAACTCCATTGATTAAAATCAGAGACTAAAATCATGTCAATCGAAGGGATTAATATTAACAAAAATCACTTGCTTTAAATCGCTGATTTAAATCGACTTGATTCTTAAATCAATCCACCCCGCTTTACTGCATCCTAAAAAAAAAATAAATAGGCTAGAATAAAATAGTGGTTGGCAGGTCTTACAGTATTTTACAATGCCAAATCAGTGGAAGTATACGGTAAATTAATTTAATCTTCTTAATTTCACGCTACTTGCCAACCTAATTAATTAATTAATCCATACCACTTAACATACAAAATGTGCTAATGCACACTGGTTTCACATGATGTGAAATAAACACAATATACCATTTTTCGCAGCCTGACCTATTTTTGCCGTGTAGACGAACCGGTTCAAAACTAGACATTTCAGACAGAGCAAGAAGTTTAGCAAAGAGTTGAGGCAAACCCGGCGATTCGAACCATATAAACATCTCCGATTATTTTGTGGGTGGATGTGACGTGTTACAAACACGTTATATTATGCACATTTATAACCCACGTTATTACTTATAAAAAGAATTTATAGCAACGAAAACATTGTTATTCTTAGACAGGAAAACAAACATTATTGCTGTGGGTTCGTCCAAATCAGTGTTCATAGGAAAAGCTTTCAAAAACGTGTAGGCTAGCTATTATAGTTCGATACAATCGGAAGAGGTATTGCTACAGAACGGAAACTTATTCAGAACCACGGATGGAAGGCGTAGCTAGGTTAGCAATAGTCAAGGTCTATTCATTCATGGACGTATTTGGAATTTAATAAACTGCGTAGCCTAATGGTAGACCCGTATTCCGAACGATGACTCAAACTCAACCTCAGACTTAAAATGACGTCATAACTGTGTAGTGCCATTCACCACCAGAAATTCATATGGCTACGTTTAGAATCTATTTCTCCTCTGGCCCGAAATTTCCCTATAAAATACAAAATGCCGAGGAAACAACTAAAAATACGAATCTATAGTGTGCGCGGCGTATCTTGAGTCCTGCACGTATTTTGTGATCAGCTACGTCTTCCTGAAGGGGGCGGTTTTAATCGACGGCCGCCATTGTTTTTGTAACTACTTTGGATATCAACAAGGCACTCTGCGACTAAACACGTACAATCGATTATTTGTGTTGATTCTTGGGCGAACTCAAGTTGGGCCGCGGACACTATAAGGTGGTGTACAAACAGACAAGACGTGAAAGAAATCTCAAATATTATAAGTGCTGGAGAATTGGTCATAATATAAATATAATAATAATAATAAAGTAAGTGAGCAAAAACTTAGAAAAAAAACATTAGAGCTCATATCCCCATACTCACATCCGTGAAGGTAATGTTACAATGCTGCAACATGTAACAATAGGGTAACAATAGGCGAGGCGCACAATATCGGATTATAGCTCACTCGAACAAGCTGCAACAATGGTTGGGTGCCGGGACCTAACATTGTCGTTGTTTGGGTTAGCTAGCTCGTTGTGGAGAAACAAAATTAAATGGTCTTGATTTTTCCTTAAATCTTCAAGTTTTAAACCGTAGGGTGCGAAGTCTTAAATTTTGAGGCCTACCTCAAAATTGGGCGGCCGACATGACTGAGTGACTTATTTACTTTTCAATGCGGGCTTCGGGAAGCCAGTTGAATTGTTTCGGCGATTGTTGCCACGATACTGAAACAATCCAGAATCAACTACTCATCGAGATGACGCATGCTAAATCCAGAAATACGCTAATGTGTTGCCATCAAATAATAATCATGGGACAAACCTTCGGCGGAACTTAAACATAAGTATCTATTTCTAATGTTCCGTTTTTTTTAAAACAAAAATCGGTGGACAGTGGACACATATAAAATGGAAGCGAAAAAAGCCAACAAATTAACTGAGCAAAAAAGGGCTTCGCCGTTTACAAAAAAAACATTAGAGCTCGTATCCCCATACTCACAGCCCTGAAGGTAAACGAATTAGAGTTCACTCGAACGCACCGAACTATAATTTGAACTCCAATTCGCAAAACGTAAACCCACAAACACACACAAAATAGACGCCATAAACAGCAAAACGCTATAAAATTGAAAGATAAAAATGCATACACAAAATGAACACAAATTATAGTTCAAATTATAGTTTGTTGCGTTCGAGTAAACTTTAACCCGTTTTTATTCGTGTACCTTCAGTGCTGTGAGTATGGAGATACGAGCTGTAATGTTTTTCTAAACGGCGGAGCCGTTTTTTGTTCCGTTAATTTGTTGGCTTTTTTCGCTTCCATTTTATTATAATTGCTCGGTCTGGTCTATCATGTGTCCACTGTCCACCTATTTTTGTTTTCGAAAAAACGGAACATTAGAAATGCATACTTGTGTTCAGGTTTAGCTACGTTTGTGTTCTAGCCTTTTTAAAAAAGGAAAGGAGGGGGTCAACATTCCAACTTTAATAATTTCCTAAAACTGTTAACAGATCTTGCAGTGGCGATTTCCTCAGCCACAGAATTCCGCTCTGGGATTATTCTCACAGCAAAAAGGTGACGGCCGCAATCCATTTTGGTAGACTGAATGGTTAATTTAAAACAAATGACCGCGAGTCCAAAGAGCTGGGCTAAAATCAAAAAGAGGAAGATCCGCAGCAAAAAAAGCCGTGAATAGTCTTAAAAACGAAAATCATAGCAGCCTCTAGTCTTCGGAGTTCGAGGGAATCGAGTTCCATCCTTTACAGACGCAAGGAATACAGCAATTTTTGGATGCTTGGCAACATTTTATTGAATTGTCACTGTGCCGACTCAAGGAGGTCTATATCTTTTAGGATTTACGGGGACTACACAGGGCTCGCGTATTCCAGTAGTGATCTCGCATATACCGATTTCGCATTGGTAAATTCAAGCGGCCAGGCCGGCCAGTGCCGATCGGGGCCCCTGCTGGTCCGGCCGGCCCGATTTCGCGTTGGTTAATTCCACGGCTCGCTGGTTACGATTTACAGCACCGCCACATGTCGGTATGTAATACCTGACACATTTCACTTTCTGCTGCTACACTGCAACACTATTCGTAAACCATTCCGATTTAAGCAGAGCTGGCTGGCTCACACCATTGGTCTCGAAATAGCGGCCCGGCCTGGGACGGCCCGATTTCGCATTGGTTAATAAAACCCAGCCCTCCCTCCTTGGCACGGCCAGGACCATTTGAATTTAACAATGCGAATTAGGTAATAGACCTTAAAGGCCCAAAGCCCTAATCGTTCTGCTTCTTTTTGGGGGGCTGGCCAACCAAGTCATAATGGTGGCCGGCTTGCCCTTCTTGTCCATTTTTGTTTGGCATCGATACTGCTTCTGAAGTGTGTAGCAAATGTTTTACTGTTCGATAACAATTCCGATGAGGGAATCGAAACGTCACTATCTTAATTCAAAAGTCCTGCCGGTCAGTTCGTTGCCTAACCTATTTTCTCCACGTAGACCAACTGGTTCAAAACTAGACATTTCAGACAGAGCAAGAAGTTTAGTAAAAGGTGAGGTAAACCCGGCGATTCGAACCATATAAACATCTCTGATCATTTTTTGGGTGGATGTGGATCTCACTCATGGTGAGAAGCTACCACGATCCTTCGGCTATGTGGGATTTATTCTGAACCTCCACTGGACATTCTCTTGGCACCTTGCGATGATCTGAGGTTACTTGGTTGAATCTCCATTCTGATAATCGGAAAGTCCATGGTTTCGAGTTGCAGCTGGGGCAACTAGTTCTAGTATATCTTGCGTCTTCGTGGGTTATTCTTTTATGCCAACAACCTGCTGGAATTTGTACAACGCTTTCATTGTTGGACCATTGTTGCGGCAGTGGATTTATATCAAGAAGACACACAGATGCAACAATGAAACTGTTGTCCTATGAGTTTTAAAAACGGAGTTGGAGCAAAGAACATTCCCGCCACCAATGTGTCGTTATGTTATCACAATAATGGCTTGGTCACTAACAATGCAAATCGCTGTTGTACAAATATGTTCGACGATGATCCGGCAACAATGCACTAACTAACACTGTCGCTTTATTGCAACAATGGCTCACCATTAAAGATTCAATCGTCGTTGTACAAATATGTTAGACGATGGTGTTCGGCAACAATGCCGTAAGACTTTCGAAAACTAAGACTAACAGTTAGAGTCTTACCTTATTGTTGCCGAACGCCATCGTCTAACTGATACTAGCCGAATGCTTAGCTGTAATATAGGGTACACGAGGTAAAGAATGTGTCGACTTCACTAAGGCTAGCATCCGGGTTATTTGACAGTATGTCTGCACAGTGCATATCACATAGGGAGTCAACATCACGCATACACAGAGAAAACAGTCGCTCAGCGCCCAATGTTAATGGTTCGCTATTTTACCAGAGGTGAGGTATAATGGTAGAACGTTAACCTTGGGCTTTGTGTGGTAAAGAACATGAGTCAACTCCAAAAAGTAACATTCGGGCACTTTTTAGTGCATTTGACAGTATGTCTGTCTACACACGGGGGCCGTCATCAGACATACACAGATAACCACAGATTGTTGAGCACCCAAGGTTAGTATTCCACCATTCCATCTCTCTTCCAGTAAAACGGTGGAACGTTAACCTTGGGCACTCAGTCACCTGGTGATGGCCCCACGTGTGGGCAGAAATTCTGCCAAATACACTAAATAAAGCCCAAATGCTACTTCGTGGAGTCGACCCACATTCTTTACCACATATGTGTCAATGTTATTGCACAACAAGATGCTCATGTAGAGACCAAGCAACCCTATGCCAGTGCTGATAAAGACAATACTTCCTGGACAGACAATGACGGTGATATGCTTAATCTTACTATACCGGAATCTGCTGAATGTGTTACATGTTCACGATCCTTCTGTTCAAGAGGACGACAACTCTTGCCTGGCTTAACTTTCAAGAATATTGCTGCGAACAACACGAATCAACATTCTCCAGTTTTTGTAATGCCTCTCTCTACCTTCACGTCATAGGCCTATCAAACAAAATCAAAGAGCTACGTGCCACTATGACTATTATGAATCCTGGTATTATTGGAGTCACGGACATGCATTTGGGTCCAAACGGTCCCTCCTCGTGTTTTTATTTGTGTGGGTGGGATCTGCATTGTGCTGTCCATGTTCATATTTTTACGCCAAGTCAGGTCTTGCATCTTCCGTTGCCAATATCCTTGTGGACGGCGAAGGCGATGGGAATCCGTTTGGTGTGCCGTCTTGCTATCTAGTGTGGTGTCTGAATCGAGTTGGGTTACTATTACATTCCAAGTACCTCTGTCTTTTCACTGGAATTCTCTTTATGCTTCCTTACTGAAAGCTTCAGCTGCCACGTCTGGAAGCGCTTTTGCGATCATAGGAGACTTTAACTTCCCCAGTATCAACTGGAGCGCTCGCTCGTTCCATGATTCAATCGGATTCGAGTGCTTCAGCCATTTTGCTTGACTTTCTCAAAGAAAATTGCTTGCATCAAGCTGTTATAAGCCTACCCGCCATCGTGTTGGGCAGAACTGGACTTTTCTCGATCTTGTCATCTCTTCTGAGGACCTCAATGTTCTGGTACACTAGTGGAATACCTTGCTCCACTTGGGAAAAGCAATCACGATATTCTTTCTCCTTCGATTGATGTCTTTATCTTGGTAAAATCTCCTAATCTCACCGAGCCTACTTCAGAAACACGAATTACATTTTAATGAAGAAAATTATTTCAGTCACTGACTGGGAAGAGAAACTCTCTCACCTTGATGCTGATGCTCAACTCCCAGTCTTTTGTCCCAGGATTCAAGGTCATTGCTAATCACGGATCATCCTGATCGGTGGGGATATCACCGTTAGAGCGCTTGTAAACAAAAAGAAAAGTGTTATCGTGCTTTTACCACTAATTCCAACACCTTCTTCCGTGGCTTTGTACAACGATGCTCGAAATGGAGCTGTTGCTGGTATCGCGGCAGCTAAAACCAGTTTCGAAAAAAACCTTTTTCTTTGGTCAAAGTGATGGCCTAAAGTTCTTCACTCTTACCTGAATAAAGGCAAGAAATCTCAACTTGCGACGTGCCTTAAAAGCAGAGATGGTTCTGTCACTTTTAATGACTGAGATTGCTAACAATTTCATCAGTCACTTCACCACTGTCTGCAAAACCTCCTTCGAGGCCTTTGATATGCCACCATCTTCGGGAAATTTCACAGGACCGATGTTAAACATTCTCTGCTTAAAGGTGCTTGTTCAGGCCCATTTCGATAGCGCTGTCCACATTCTAAACACAGCATCCACGTTCCAGATTCTCCGTCATCCAATAGGCTGATGTGGGTCACGTGATCTCGTTTAGTTATGAAAATTATGGCGCTGCTGTGAATAGAGTTGTTCCAGTTTTAATTTACCGCTATTTTCTTTATATTGCTTGAAGATTCTACGGTGCTTCATCTAGGAGTTGAAAAGTGAAAAGGTGCCTTTAATCTGAAAGACGGCATCTCATCTCTAGATTGACAACAAGCACCCTGCTATTTTCCTTAAAAATCGTGTTTTTTACTGTTTGCAGCTGTACTTTTCCCACACATGCTGGAAAAACGCTGATATCGTGCCCATCTTTAAAAATGATTACCAGCTTGATGTTAAGAATTACAAACCTGTTAGTTGCTGTATGTTGTCTCTAAAGTACTAGAACTCTTTATCTACAAAAAATTAAGCACTCAGTTTGAGGAACTCTGTATCATGCACGAATCGCAACGGCTTCTGCCTCGGACAATTTTGGCTCACCAATCATCTTTTTACTTAGGATAACATCACTGCGCTCGTCAACAAGGGAATTCCTTGCGAACTTAGACTTTACCAAAGCCTTTGATTCCGTGCAACATTGCACTCTCATCAATAAACTATTTCCTTTGGGATTTCTAAAGAACCTGTTGCTTGGATTTGGTTATACCTTTCGGAACGCAGACAGAGCGCCCTTCTAGTAGGGCTAGCCCATTTCCAAGTATCACAATTAAATTTTAACTTTTCAACTATAGGCCTATATTCCAGTATTTCCGGTATCCATATTTTTCAAGTACATTTCATATTTTAAAGTATATTGCATTTCCAGTAACGATATTTTTCAAGTATAGTCCAGTAGTTCCAGACTCAACATTTTTTTGAAGTAGGCTATATTCCAGAATTTCGAGTATCGATGTTTTTTCACGAAAATTCCAGTATATTTCCAGCATAAATAGACAATTTTAAGTAGGCTATATTGTATTTCCAGTATCGATATTTTTCAAGCCTATTCAAGTATTTCTAGTATTGCTCTTTTTCAAGTCCATTCCAGTATTTACTGTGTCGATTTGTATTGAAGTACCTTCCAGTATTTTCAGTACCGGATCGATATTTTTCGAAGTATACATTCCAGTATCTCCAGTAACTTATTTATAGTTTGTCAAGCATATTCCAGTATTTCCCGTATCAATATCTATCATGCCCATTCTAGTATTAACTGTATCGATAGGCTATGTTTTGAAGTGTATTCCAATATTTTCAGTATCGATATTTTTTCAAGCACATTTCAGTATTTCCAGTAGCTTAACTTATTGATATTTTGTCAAGTATATTTTTCAAGCACATTCCAGTATTCCCAGTATTGCTATTCTTCAAGTCCATTACAGTATTTCCAGGAACTTATCTATATTTTTTCAAGCATATTCCAGTACTACCAGTCCCGATATATTTTAAGGTGTATTCCAATATGTCCAGACATTTTTTCAAGTACTTTGTATTTCCAGTATCGATATTTTTCAAGTAAATTTCAGTATTTCCAATATCGCAATTTTTCAAGTACATTCAAGTATTTTCAGCATCGATATTTTTTTTCAATTACGTTCCAGTTTTTCCAGTACCCATACGAGCCCTGTTACGGGATTATTGTAATAAATAAATAATAAATAATTAGTAACTAGTTGAACTTGTTGTAACCTAATTATGCCACAGTGTCTGACAGTTTACTCGCAGACCTGGTTCTGGAATGAGCTCATAGGCTTTATCTCAATTGACCTTATGGTATTATTGTTAGTGGGTTTGACGCTAGCTGTCGCCACACATACCACGTCGCCTTTCATTTTCTGCTGTGTTTAGATTGGTTGTCGTAATAATCACCTATCCACGGTGTGTAATTCTGATTGGAACCCACAAGGGTGAAAGAACCCAAGTTTCAGCCAATCAGAACAAAAATGGCTGCCACCAAGTTGCTACATTAGTTGCCAAGCTAATCCCACCGACTATTACTTCACACGTTTAGTGAAAAACTTGACCATTGCTCAAGTACGGGTTGTAGCAATGGTCAGGTATTTTATTTAACCTTTGATCTAATAGCCGGTTGGATTAGCTTGGCAACCAATGTAGCAACTTGGTGGCGGCCATTTCTGTTCTGACATCACTCCTTTGATTGGCTGAAACTCGGCGGGTATTTTCACCTTGTGGATTTTGTTTCAGATACTAGTAATCACTACTACTACTGATAAATTTTAGTAATAAATGATTGTTCCAGAATCGAAGCATTTGAGTTCACTGTGTTATTGCTTAAAATGGTGCGGAAAAACGTCGTTAGTCGGAGGGTTGGGTTTTTGCCGCAACATGGCAAAATCATGGTATTTGTACTGGTTTTTACCGGTTACAACTAGCTAAAACCAGCAAGCTAGTTTTACGCTTATTTTCACAGTAAACGATATTCGTCTCACAATATCTACGCAAATTTTCGACAGAAGAAGTGAATATAAATTTTCAAAGTAAACGATGTAACGTTTTCAAGGGAAGCTTTTATAATTTGCCAATATTTGACTATTGTAGGACACACTTTTTTTTAAATTTGATTTCCAGTCGATTTTTGCCATATTTTTGGCCAAATTGGCAAAAATACGGCAAAACCAGTTTTTATCGGGACGGTAAAAACCGTGGTAAAAAAAATCGGTTTTAACTACTTGGTGGCAAAAACCTGCCAACCCTGTACTCATTGTTTTTGTGTTAGGACTGTAAGTTTAAAAAAAAAAAAACAGGAATCGTAACACACTACTGGAAATTACCAAAATTCCCGACAACCAGTACGTTTCGATCATCACATTCACCCTATTTTTAATACAATTTCTACCTCTTTGTGCCCGGCAGTTTATCTCGGTCAATCCCCCTCCTCCTCATCCGGAGTCCATTACAAATTCTCTCGTTTCAGACCCTCATTAAAGTACCATGAATTTTCATCAAGAAACAACCTAATTAATAGGACGACCTCGTCTCCTAATCACATCCCGCACACCTTCGGCTTGAACGCATCTTGGAAATTTTTTTTGCCTTCCTAAATACTTTTTTTTT
>JAHWFP010218024.1:0-12083 GCA_023313725.1 Lithobius niger | reverse complement strand
AAAAATTTCACTCCTGACGGTGATGATAAAACCACAATGGCATCAAATGGGACAATGATTTAATTTTCGACTAAATGTTAATACAAGTAAAAAAAAAAACACATTAAAACCCCACGACTGGGTGGCATATCATCCGCCATGTTGCATCTTGACAATAGAGCACCGTCATCGCTGTCCGTTGCTCATGGCAACCGAACAACGCGTGCCACCATCTTGTAGTGGTGGGGTAAATAATCGCGTATGAAGCAAGCAGACGACATTACCTGGTTTAGCCATGGAGGAAGGAATTCGCTGGAAATCGCTCGAAATCTAAACAAGGACGAACCGTCTAGTCCTCTTTTGTTGCCACAACCAGAAATCCGATAATCGTTAACCATCTTGTTGGATAAACATGACACCAGCGCTGATGGCACGACACAAGCCAAAATAACAAAATGGCGGAAAGCCAGCCGTTTTCCCCACCAGTCTAGCCAGAGGTCGGCCTCCACGGCCACATGATGACAGTACCGCAGCAAACTGTGACGTCACAGGTCACTGCTCTATTTGACGACTGATTAAGATACAACATGGCGGTTCGTGGATGATGTGCTCATCCAGTCGCGGGTTTTTAATGTTTTTTGTTTTTACTTGTATTGCAAACAAGACAAAAATATTAACATTTTGTCGAAAATTAAATCATTGTCCCATTTGATGCCATTGTGGTTTTGTCGCCACCGTCAGGAGTGAAATTTTAAAATCCGTAACCCATAAATCATGCTCCCAAATAGGCTATAAGAGCAGAAATTGCTATACATAGACCAAAATAGGCACACAGTTGAAATAGTAAAATGAAATACTCAAAGCAGCAAATTTTAGTGTATTGGTATAGCTCACTAGTACACTTTTTGATTTTCAGTTTATGATAGTTGAGGTTGGATGAAAATAGATTTGCTAAGGGCAGATATCTTCTTAGGCTGGCTTAGGCTACATAACGTTAATTCCGCGTAGTTTGCCACTACATTTTTAGTGTGGGTGAGCTAAACACAAAAGGACCACAACCCTGGCTTGTAACACAGAATTGCGCTGGCTTGTAACACAGAATTGCACTGGTGCTGTGGACCACTCTGTCCTTATTAAGTCGGGCTTCTGATTGCTTGCTGTCTTTAATTACAACGGTGAAATCTCCTTAATGAAAGTGCTAGTCCTTGTAAGAGGCTATGAAATAATTGCTTTGTTTGTCCTCTCTACGAAGTTAGCCTGGGGATGGTATGAGGTTGCAAAATCAGTACGAAGACCCATTTTGGCCCACGCACTGTGTCATACGTGACTTGCGGCACACAACTGAGGCCATTATTGATGAACTATGATTTTTATTTCGAAAAATACCCATCAAAACACAACATCTTTAATGCACTTCTTTACGTTTTGTCTTGGCCGTCCAGGGTCCACCGCTTCTGTTGTCTTGATGATAACGAAGAAGGTGACCCAGTGCCCACTGAAAATGATGAAATATGTTCGCCACTTTCTCCATCACTGTATATTTCTCCCACTTCTCATAATTTTGTTGTTTGGCTGCCTTACTCTTCCTTGTCATCATACTGCGTAAGCACTTAGGTTTGACGCTCTACAAGCTATAGCCATGGTGACATAAGAGTAGGAACAATTTTCCCTTTTAATCAGGGCAAATACGTGCCACAGTAAACATGAGAACGAGGCATTCCCGAAAATGCTCAGGTAGTTGCGGACAGGCTGGAGCCAGACACCCCTCTGGCATATGAGATAGTGATCCTAGCCATCCACCCCACCCCATGCCTAGCATGATTGTGGTGGATTATTTGTGATTTTTGTGTGGTTTGATGAAGAATCTGTTGGATTTGAAAAATAAACTACCATTTTAAATGTTTTTAGAGACGCCAGCATGTACCAGGTCTATTCCCTTAACTGTTTTTCACCCTCACTCACCTCGGCAACTATGACTATAATGCACCTTACGTTCATCACAAATGCCTTCCCCTCCCTTCCCTTCTACCATCTCTTTTCACTGCCTGTGTTCTTAAGTTAATGTGATTATGCATAAATGTTGCTTTACGCATAAACAGTTTGAGGTGAAACGAGGCAAACAGTCTCCATTAAAGACTGAAGATACAAGATACACTAATCTGAGAAAGAAAGAAAAGACAACTGCCCCGACTGACCGGGACTCAAACCCAGGATTTCCCACTGACTAGGCCGGGTGCTCTTACCACTGCGCTACCGGCGCGGATACTGGATGCAGGCTCCAGCCGAGCTAAGTAGCTCTTCAGTCTTTCTCAGTGGTGACCTCGCCGAAAGCTATTTACTAGTCAACCGTTATTTATTTATGATTAGTTTCCCGTTGCTACTAAATGAATGCGGTAATAGATAACAAATTGTATGTATTATAAATAACAACATGGATAAAGAACAAAGTGCTACAGTAATTTTAAACATTGCTACAAGATTGTTGTCATTTCACGCTATTTCCGAAATTTGCTATTCTCCCTCAAAGTACAGCTTCTAGCAATGATCAAACGTCGGTAGAATAAATAGCTTCTCGCAGCGAGAATTCAAAATCCAACAGGGCGTCCATTTCGTGGCTATAGAATCGAAGACAAACCATCGAATGCCGGCATAAAAAAAACAGTCCGTCGACTTGTACTGCAGTAAAAATTGGTTTCTTGTTGTCATAAATCGACGCTCAAATGTTGCAAGCATCGTACGCCGTGTCACGAGGCACGAGGAGAAGATTTGCGTCTGCATCGTTGCCATGGTTGCTACGTATAGACAACTCGAAAGCCGCATACTCCGGTAAAGGCGAGAAGCATCCATCAGATTTAGTATTGGTCAATAAAAGCTAGTGAGCGAGAAAAGAGTCGTTGCGTAAACGAGCCCTTAGCTTCTATCATTATTTTGACATTTCTGTGCATTGTTTCAATACTTTGACTTTATCCCGTAATACTCGAGCAGAATATCTGCGAAGTGGGTGTGAAAAAATATACACAACATACTGTCCTTTTTAACTGCCGAGTTTGATATTGGATCGCATATCGGATCAGATGAATCAATCGAATATATCAAATCAACAAGAGAACCGATTGTTCACTGGTTTAGAGCGGAAATGCAAACAAAAAAAGGAGGAATTCACAACAGCTGTGGGCCTTTGTAAATGAAACAAATGATATCGCATGGGTTTTGCACGACCATTTATAATATAATTACAAATGTCAATCATCTGCGACGATAATCCTAATCATGCGATCCCTATAGAAAAATTGCAGAGCCTTCCTTGACTGCAAATCTTGGTGTATACAGTTTGTGTTTGTTCATTTACAGTAAGTTGAGAGTTGAGAGTTACCACCGCGTACCAAATGGTGTTCCCAAACTTATATCTGCAGGCCATATCCTTGCAACTATACACACAAAGGTATACTGCATTTTAGTCTTCTGTACAGCCGTACCGGCTGAGAAGACTATTGCAACGACTTTGTCCTCCCGTCCGTCCGTCGCTTTTTTCAAATTCTCAACGCTGCCAAATATTGACGACCATTGTTTACAACGTTAGATTCAGTGTGAGAAGTTAGTTAAATAACATGGCAAATTAAAACATCGTTACTTCCTTATGGCTAATAGACTTCTTCGACGTAACTAAATTAAATAATAACATTTGATCGTCGAATTGAAATCCTAAGATAACACGCAATAAAACCAAATGGGTTTTAGCTTCGATTAAAACAGTCTCGTCGCATTGTTGCATGAATGAATAGGCTTACCGTCGAACCAAATTCTCCATTAGGCCTATCTGCTACTTATGAAATTAAAACTGCATTAAAAAAAAAATTAGGCTTAAAAAATGAAAATTAGGCCTAAAATCATGTTACCACGGCAACGTCAAGTTGCTACGAGTCGCTGTTGGCTTCATCAACAGTGTCTCTCTCGCCACTTCCCTACCACCACTGATCTATATAAGCTACGCTACGCATTACGTTGTAATACTGTAATTGTGTGGCCGAAGGCATACCGTGTTGCAAAAATGAATATGCTCACTATACAATCCAAATCACCGTTAGCTGCACTTACGAAATTAAAACTGCTGGTTAAAATTAGGCCTAAAACCTGAAAATTATGCCTGAAATGTAAATAGATCTAAAAGCTAACACATTTTTAACCGGCAGTTGTCATGGTTAAGTTAGGTTAGGTAATTGCTTTTAGATTAGTATAGTAGAGATAGCTGTTGGTGCGTGATAGAGGTGTGCGCCTTAAGATAAAAGTGGAGGAACTGTACAGAACACTTATGCGACTAGGCAGTCGCTGCAGCCGCTTGTTCGGTATACAGACCGTTTAGAAACACGCTAGTAAGTCACCCACCAGGTGTATGTGAAAACGTCACTATCCATCCACGTAGCTGCAGAAAGCTCGGTAACTTGGTGGTAAGTTACCAGGATGGCATTGACCAGAGACGAGTGGGCGAGACAGAAGGGAACATATCCCCCTTTAAATCCCGTATTTCAGTTAAACTAGCCAAGTCTGACCAGATCTTACAAAATCTGGCCAACTCTGAGATATTTCTCTTTATTCCGTCCTGCAGTGGGACGGTCGTAGAAGTCTCCTGTGGCACCATCTATTGATTTTTACATCGTTAACCTTTACGAATGGTTTCTTGGTGGTTGTAGAGATACCCATTTTCTCATGTTAGGTTAGCACATGTTCATTATGTCAAATACATTGTTGACGTAGGCCTATTTCTTCATTTTATTACAAGATTTGTCAATTTGCAGGGTAATAGCTGGCACCATATAGTAGAAAGGAACGGTTCTGTTGGTAAATCATACACCAAAAAAAAAAGGGTTATTACACTGTTTTGAGGTATCTGAGGGTATATAACGATGTAATTAAAAAAAATAGGTATGAACTTTACGTGGTGGTAAACCACCGCAGTCTGCAAATATGCGCAAGTCACGGTGCGGAACATGGCAAACCGTTCCTATCTACTATTTTTAACAGTGAATTTAATAAATTCCCTCAGAACGAGGCATTCCGATTTACATGTGGCCACGATTCCAGTGTTTACCTGATAGCATGCTTATTGTGGCGTACCAAATAGTTTCAGACGTGAGATAATACAAATAAGCGGTTGAAAGCTTGGAAACACATGTTACGTTGCTTTTAACTTTTCATCCAGAAAGTTGAAACTAATCAATTGGTGTAATTCAGGGTTGGTCTGATGACTAACACAAATGTCTTATATTCTCAAGTTACAGTACGAATATTCGAATATTCGTTCGTTAAGAACATATTCGAATAGTTATAGAGTTATATTTTTAGAAATAGTTTCACAGCTGATAATACCATTTTTGAGTCCTAGAATTGCACTTTTCTTCCATTTTGGACAGTGTTTTCTTCGGACTCCCGCCAGAGAGGGTTTGAAAACTTTGAGTCTGTCTTCACCCCTTAAAGAGGCCTTAACAAATCTATGCGCCTCCCACTCCCAACTTCCACCAGCTTGTTATGTGGTGTGATGATGCTCTTGTGTAACGTGTGTCTGAAAACAGAGTTGTGGTGCAACGGCAAACGGTATACGACAAGGTTATTTCCCTAGTCGGCACACGCTACGCGTCCTTCAGACCGTACATTAATAACTTCCGGACTGAAATTATTACCAAAGTGATGTAAACTCTGCCGAACCGACGCAACTGCTGTTACAGCTGCTGTCAATGGAGGCTTGTCATGACTGATTTAAAGGTGCGTATTCAACGCATGACAGTCTCCCGCATCTAGCGCCGCCGGCCATTATTGAGTTCCATGTAGCACTTGATTTCAACAAGCGAAGGATGCGCAAAGAAATTTTTTTTTCACACGACAAACAAGCCACCTGCCTACTTAATTACTGAGTGTAAAGTTGGTGCGCCCACGTGCACCAGGGAGCAAGCGGTCAAAGCTAACGATATCTCTGTCTCAACATGGCACCCATGCGTTTCAAACGGTTGATATATATATAAAAGCGTTTTTGATATATATAAAAGTGCCCGTAACGTCGTTAGGCTTAACTTACCGTTTGCTTCCAGATGCACGAGGGCGCACCAACTTTATACTCAATAATGAAAGAGGCACGTGTGGCTTCTTTGTTGCGTAAAAACACATTTATTTGTGCGTTCCACCGCCTGTTGAAAGTCAGGCGTAGACAGAACTAGATAGCGGCAAATGGCTATAGATGCTGCTGCCTGTTATTTTGTGGCAATCTCCCTTTAACAACAACAGCTTTAGTGCGCTTGCTGAATTTGGGGAAAAATTGTGTTTGCAACTAGCTGTCAGGCCGTATGAGGAGGAGAATTTGTGACTGAGACCCATACTGAAACGCCTTAGATACATTCACATTAGTTCAGTCTTAGTTTATAGAGGACGCCACGTGTTTTATGTGGGAATTTCTACTCAGTTTTTAACCTAAGATTAAACTAAACTAAACGAATCTAGCTTATATTTAATTATTATTTAGCCTAGCTTAGTTGTAAGTTAGTTTATTTTAGATTTGGGCTGAAAAATGAGCAAAAATTATCAGATGGAACACGTGGCGCCTTCTGAAACCTCGGACTGAACTAATGGGGACGAATCTAACGTGTTTCAACAGGGACTTTTTAGAGTTACAAATTCTCCTCCCAAACCCTATAAATTCTTGATAAAAGTGAACTATGTGAGCTTCGTTCTCAGTCGGTCGTGATTGGATCTCATCGGTGAAGCAGTTGGACGCAGTGCATTCAGGGTCGTACAACCATAAAACCATAAAAGTCCTTACATTTCATTTTGGAGTTTTCCAGGCCTTGAAATTCTTTGAGAAATTAAAAATTCAGTGCTTGATCCTTGAAAATCATTGCTTTAGTTGTAGGCCTTTTTTTTTTTTTTTTTTTAATTAATTTCTTTGAGCCTTAAGTCAGCCGAAGCAATTTAATGCTCGTATGGCTGAACCGGCTCAATTTTGAACATTATGCCAGACTTTTTTGAGAAGAAGAAATATCGGGTAAAGGGAGGTGCCAACCCGGGGATTTGACCCGGGAAACCTCTGATCATCGCAGGGACCCGAAAGATTGTCCAGAATTCATCCCATAGCCGCTGAAGGAGCATGGTAGTCTCTCACGCTACCCTGGCTGCCAGTCCTGGCGGGGACTTTGCCAAGGTCCCCATTCTAGGGATTCGACCAGATCCGCAAACCTTCAGCAACCAGGCTGAGCTCTCTCACCGCTCTCTCACCACAAGGCCTACACGCTAGGACGAGATTCCTCCTCATTATCCGTGCTTTGAAAGCTTTGTGATTGTAAATAAGGTCTTATTTTGGGATTTTTTGCACTTGAAAGTCATGAATATCCTTGAAATTGATTTTGCTGAAGTGGTAAGAACCATGATACTCCGACGCTATAACAGCAGTTATGAAAAAAAAGTGCTGCAGTTTAAACTGTTCCATGACTTTAATTTCGGTACATTATTGGATATATTCTAAGATTAACCTGTACTGGGAGAATAGAACAGAATAAAACAGAATTGAAGCTTTTACAAGGCACAATTCCAACTGGACAATTTTGGTTGGTGTCGACCCGACAACGGAGAAGCAAATCGAAACTACGGAAATGAAAAGCAAATCGAGATTTATACAACATTTCCACAGAAGAAGAATCGACAACATGTACTGGAAGAGCGTTCCAAAAATTAACGACTCTTTCTGAAAAAGAAGGCGATTGTGCAGTCTAGAGAATAGTCATGGAAATGAAATATATGCCCTTTGGTGTATTGGGGAGCTTCGATGAAAAAGCTTGAAAAGGCCAAATTAACAAAAACCTTATAAAATCTTAAAGGCTAAGATGGCATCACCCCCCCGAAGAAATCCTAGTTTTAACTGACGAAATGCGGACGAAGCCTAATTTTCATGTAAATATCTTAACTGCAAATCCATCAGGTGAGCTCCTGAGCTTGTCAAACACTTTTTTTTAAATTAATTTCTTTGAGCCTTAAGTCAGCCGGAGCAACTTAATGCTTGTATGGCTGAACCGGCTCAATTTTGAACATTACCAGACTTTTAGAGAAGAAGAAATATCTGGTGAAGGGAGGTGCCAACCCGGGGATTCGATCCTGGAAACCTCCGATTATCGTAGGGGCCGATAGATTGTCCAGAATTGGCCAGAATAGTTCCCATAGCCGCTGAAGGAGCATGCATATAGGTACTCACGCTACCCTAGCCGGCAGTCCTGGCGGGGACTTTGCCAAGGCCCCCTTTCCACGGATTCGACCAGATCCGCAAACCTCCAGCAACCAGGCTGAGCTCGCTCATAACTCAGCCACGATGATCATATTGAAGCAAGTTCTTTGCTCTTTGTTTTTCATCCATACGCCTTGTTCTCGAGGTACGTACCTGAGGAGGCCATTTTGAGTTGGATGCACTGATCGTATTTCACTGTGCGACCAACAGAAACATGTTTGAATGCCAGTTTCTGCCAAACGAGGAGAGGAGCAAAATTACTGCCTGGCACTCCAGGAGAGGATTATAGACGTCATGCCAGACATTTGGTGGGAAAATCACATTAATGAGCCGTGGAATTCCCAACCTACAAATAACAATGAGATTCCACCAATCTTTCGGCACACTTGGGGAATAGGTTTATCAAAGGTTAATTATACGAAGCAGACACTAATTCAGATAGTTTATAACAGACCTTATGAGGATACACGCTAACAATCTGAGAAAGGTAGGACCATCAAGACTGGACATGAATCAAAGATCATCCATCCTCATCCATGATGGAAGTTTTAATGGTACCGTAGCTTGCGAATAACCCCCTTGTGAGGATACACACTAATAGTCTGAGAAAAACTATGCCCGGACAGATATTATTGGAGGATAAAATCCTCTTACCAGATGGAAGCGCTACCATACCGTCCTGACATCATCCAGTAATACAGGAACTGGTGTTTACAATTGAACTTCTGAGGACACAAACTGACAATCTGAGAAAGACATACGTCCCAAAAGATCTTACTAGATACACCATCCTGGCATCATGCCAAAGTATAGGTAGTTTACACCTGACGTTGTGAGGATACCCACTAATAAGCTGAGAAAGACAATTCTCTACACGACTTGCATTAAGGACCATCCTCGTACTACATGGAAGTGGTACCATATTGCCCTGACATAATGATGGAGCCAAGCTTAAAAACTGATGCAAGTTTCTCAGTGGAGACCGACCAAACAGCCATAACATATACAAGCATGGAGACAACCTGCTTCCTCCACACTAGAAATAAAAGAAGGCAAATAGAATAAGAATAAATCACAAGGTTTTTACCAAAAGAAGCCGTCAGTTGGTCAGCTTCTAAGTAACCAAGAAGGTCATCTCGGGTGCGCAGTAGGTAGCACTTTCAGCGAAGCAATTCTGGGTTCATTAAGCGGAGTGTTCAGGTTCTGATTCTGGTCCTGTTGGTAGCGAATCTTCAAGTGACGTTAAGGTGCCCAGTAGAGTTCCACAGGGGCCAGTTTTAGATCCACTTCTTTTTGTTATCTTAAGAGCAGCAGTCCAAATGTCGGGTTACCAAAATTTGAAGACGATGTTAAGTTAAACAGGGCTGTGACGTGGGCAACTGCACACAGCGATGTAATTGAGCGTGAAACATGGTCTGCTATCTAGGAACTACCAGTCCGTGGATGAAATGCGTTGCTTTCTGCAACTCAGTAATAATAAATTGTTAATTGTTACATTAATAAACAAAAAACTAAACGTGTTTTGAGTAATAAAGATACAGAGACTACGATTTCAAGCAACTTGAAGGCCTTTGACCAATGTGTCTGTTTTAATATATGAGCTTTTATTTGTGCCATTCCATTTCGCGTCGCATCCTCGCTAAGTGTTTAATTCTGTTTACAGATTTGTCACGACTGAAGCGTAAAGGAAAAGTTGGAATGCCATGTAAAGGAAGTAATACAAATACAGAAACATTGAATGAGCTTGAATAAACTTGGCAGGAAGTATGGGAGAATTCTAGGAAATGAACAAATAGGTTTCGGGCTCTGTCTATTTTACCAAGGTGGAAACACTCTAGTAGTGGTGTCTCTGTAAAATTCAATGGCAGGAAAACAAGTTAATTTTTTTAATAACGTAGAGTTATTTTGGAAAATCCTACTTTTTAGAATTCTCTTTTCAACTTTAGTCCTTTCCAATAATAATTTCCAGGCGCTCTACTTTAATAATTAGTATTCATTTGTTTGTTAGTCCAGCTTTTGTTGATTCATCCAGTTGGCCCAGCGAAATCAATACCCACTGAAATGGAAGAATCAGTAAATCTGGCATGAATCGAGTCAATGCTGACATATACGCCGTCAAAAATGGCTGCTTCCTTGCCTGTGCATCTCGTACAAATCTTGCTCTGTTTCTTGTGGTGCTGTTTCCTTACGAAAACTTCATATAATCAAAATTCCCTGGGTCAAGGTTAGTTCTGCTGCGAGTTCCAGGGCCAATTTGATGTATTTCGGCAAGTTCAGCTTGAAACAGCTTCCTGCGCAGCAGCAACACCCCACCGTTTCGCCCATTGGACGATTCATCGGTAGGACTTTGTGAATCTGCATCGAGACGGGACCCTCCTGTTTCCTGACTTTATTCTTGATGAACCTTGTGGTAATTGTAAAGAATGGAAAATGAATTGTAGACAATACTAAACAACATGTAAGCTTTATACCTCGGCTTCGCGGCTGTTGCCGGAGGCATGGCAACGCTTTTGGAATACTTAAGTTCCAGTTCCATTCTGGTGAAACGTCTCAACCCTTTGCTGCGCGTCGTCTTGTTAAAGGGACAGCTACTGAACGGCCTAAAACTACGTTCCATCACGCAACGCGAGCCTTGTGAGGGGTCCCCGGGGACCCCGAGCAAACCAGGCAGCAACAGCTCAGTGGTAGCGTCCTCGTCTCCTAACCAAGTGAACGACGGTTCGAATCCCACAACTGATCTGAGTGGTACTCTGAAAACATATATCCAGTTTGGCATATGCAACAAAGGGCTAAATTTGGACTCCCATTTTGGCTATGCAATTTGAAACTTAGCCTCCAACGTTAACTCTGAATCCAACCAAAACCCAAGTGCCTTCGACAGTCTTCATCACCGAAGTCAGGAGAGTCCCTCCCCCCCTCCACCACCCAAAAATAAATACTAAACCGCAAAAGTCTCCTGGTCCATCGTCAAGGTATGATAAGTTAAAGAGGGGATTCCAGCACGTTGGATTGAAATACCCACAATGCTGCGCCGAGTGTGGGATGGACGCAGCAGTTCAAACGGGTAATCCAGTGACAGTTTGTGAACGTGGGCCGCGGAGTAATTTGTGAATGTCTAGTGACGCACTTTGCCTATGGCTGTCGTCTGCATCAAGAGTAAAGGGGGAAAAAAACCAAGGTTGTTTTTTCTTTCCCTTTACTGCTCTGCTACGATTGGTTGGTTGTGCGTTCATTTTATTGGCGGATAAAGGTTAGCCCAAACGGGCCATCCAGTGACAGTTTCCGAACACGGGCCAAGCGAGAGTGTTTTTTTAATGTCTTCCTCTGCGGCTGCCCTTTGCACTCATAATAACGGAAACTAGAGTTGTTTTCCAGCCACATCCTATTCTACTGTGATTTAAAGCAGTGTAAATCGGCTGGAATTCCCCCTTTAACTTAATTCGAGACAGTTCCCTTCTTCCTGCTGTCAATTTTTATGGGTTTTACCACAGACAATCGCTCAAACATTCCTCATTAGTTTCATCTATTTTTTTCCCTGTTTGACGAAAATGTGACATTCATATTGATTTATTCGCTCATTCAGCATAGTTTAAAAGCAGAAATCGGTTCCTTATAGGCTAAGTTTTGTAAGGCCATACCATTTTTTCCCTGTAAACCCCTCCCCCCCCCCCCTTCCTCCCCACGGGAACTATTGACCAAATTTACAAGAGTGAAAGCTGTTGTTGTGACTGATTAGTGCAGGAAATCACCACGCTTTTTCCTTATGAACAGCATAATTTATCAACCTACATTGTCAGGAGACGTGATTTACCCATATTTTGACTTTAATTTTGGTTTGACCTTACGT
>JAHWFP010218004.1:0-11413 GCA_023313725.1 Lithobius niger | reverse complement strand
CTCAAAACAGGCCTGTCTTTTCCGTCTTACATGTCCCTTCTCCTTCAAACGGCTCTGCACCAAAACCCTTTGCCATACCGACTTCTCCCACTTTCCATTGTTCTCCAGGTCCTCAGCCAATCAGACCCCCGCAGCTACCCTCGACATACGCGCTTTTCCCCCTCTCTAGCATAAAAACCCCTGCCCCAGAACGCAATCGTTAGCACAGCTCAGAGATCTCTCAAGCTAGAAGGGTCACGCCGGTCGGGTGTGGAGATGTCACGTCCGGGATTGCCATGCCGGGCAAAATGGTAGTGGTTGTAAGTAACTAGTATAACTTTAGAAGTTTATCTTTAGGACCCCCCAATTCTAAATTTATAGTCTAAACTAAATTAACCTCTAGCTTGGAGTCTTTATGGTTGGTAAGCCTTATCGGCATTGCTGGTCTTTACCACCATAATGTTAGAGTAGGCATCTCTTACTAAAAGGCCAGTTTCTTACTTTGTTCATTCTTTAATGTAAACAAAGGGACGGTTTGATCCTCGCGAGGAAAAATAACTGTGGGACGACTTGAAAACTACAGTTGTCAAATATAGTTGTAACTTAGCGGACGCGGTTCAGCTTGCTGGGTATTCCTGGATAGGAACCCAAGATAAAAATGCTTTTTCTTGTCTAAATTAAGTGTTTAAGAACAAACATCGTTGTTCTTGTATCCAAGTGAATTTCTACTGTAAATTCTTGATTTATTTTGTTTTTGCCAAACTTGTCAAAAGCTGAACTAGTGAACTAAATGTAAAAGTGTTATTTTTATTATTCTGATGTTTTAAAATAAAACCAAGAGTTTTTAAACCTCAGGTTCGTTCCCTAGTAAGATTAATTGTTTCTAGTGTAAATTATTATGTAGCCCATTTTAGCTTTATACTTCGTTTAAGCAATTAAATTAATCCACCGTTGGTGGCAATGTATTACCGGAAGCATTAAGGTTAGGCCTAGAATAGGACACCGACGCTCTATCCCCCATGCCGGGACTGTAGCCCATGCTGTGCTTATTGTCGTAAAGTCGAAATAATCACGTAACCTGATGCAAAGAAGTACTCGTCAACCAAGGATGTCGGGGGCGCTACAAGCACCTCAGCCGTCGTAGCATCTGCCGCTACAAGTTGGTGGCAGCGGTAGGATCAACAGGTGCTGTCCCCCCCCCCCCCTGCCATACTACTATGCCAAGTTCCTAGAAGGATGCAAGTCCCGTCCAACTAGACGCCAGTGGTCCAGTAAAATAAGGACACAAAGTAGATGCCAGTTATCACGTAAACACGATCACGAAGCAGAAGTCGCCCTGCCATCAAAAACGGGGCAAAACACCGCCAAGCAGCTCAACTCCCGTGAAAATCAGTGCCGAACTTCCCGTACTACGGTGGAACAGGAAGGACAGACTGACAACACAGCGATTGTGTGTAAAAGGGTGAGTGTGCATAGGATATGCTTTAAGGCCGCCAAGCCGAGTATTGTAGTTAAGAGCCGTAGTGTATTTTAGCTATTCACATACCAGAGTGCTAGGGGTCCTTGAAAGTGTATTTTTTATGTATAAACTTGCTGGATTTGGTAGAGAAGTTTTTAAAGTAATTCGCTCTGTCCAAAATTAACGTTCAAATTAATATGCGGCTGCATTTAATTTTGGTTTAAATATAAAGGCTTTATTTTGAACCCGTTTTAACGTTAAAAACGAAAATGTCGGAAATGGAAGAATTAGAAATCATCCATGACTTGCCCAACAAAAACCTAAAAAAGGCTTGTTTAAATTTAGGATTTACGGTAAGTGACTCTCGAACCGAATCAGTACAAATCTTACGAGCAGCCCTCGAAGACGGTAAACTAGATTTAACCGAACTCTCGGATGCACTAGCTAACGCTATAGAAAAGAGAGAGGCTACTATTTTAGCAAAAAAAGAACTAGCCGTAAAAGAAAATGAGCTTTCTCTTAAAGCCGAAGAACTTAAGTTGAGAGCTCTGGAAGTGGCTGAAGGTGATAAGCGCCGTGCTCACGAACTGGCCCTTAAGGACCAAGAAGCTTAAATTAGAGACCGAGAAGCCTTAATCAAGGAGAAAGAAAAAGATAGAGAAGCCATGTTGGCCGCCCAGTTAAGCGCCCAAGAATTAGCTAAACTCGACAAACAGCTTGAACTAGCTAGACTACAACCTACCAATGTTAACCCTCTGAGTACTACGGGCCGATAATTCGGCCGGGAAGAAGCTATTGCTTCAGGCCTAGCGGCCGAATGATCGGCCCTAATGTTTGTCGTAAGCTGGCCGCTGATTGGCTGCTCGCCGGCAGTTTCTTTTTTTTCGACCAATCAGCGGGCACCTTTTTCCTTTCACTTTCCACCACAATTTGTTTCGAGGGCTCTCATTGGCTGGGAGCCGAGCAGTTTCAAGCGACGCTACACCAACGTCTTGTATCTATGACGCGTCGGGTAGGCTTCTCCTGCAGGCGAAAAAAAAAAATGGCGGCGAGTGGAGACCAACAAGATAGCGACAGCGATTCAGATGTTAGTTTTTACGGCTTCGATGATGCAGATATCCAGAATTCAAAAAAAAGAGCAGAAGAGTGGAAAAGTCTTTATTATCATTCGGATTCTGATACTGACGACAGTATTTTGGTTGAAGAAAATGACGACCGTGAAGCAAGTAGCGATGACGATGCGTCCGACTCCAACATGGCGGCCGATGGAAATGAAAACGTGGTTTTGGACGCCGACGATGCCACGAACACGTTTGATCTTGCCTATTCAGTGCCAAAGTGGAAAAAATTAACAAATGTGCCAGAAACTGAAGCATGTAGGCCAAAATTTTCGCCATTTCAAGAGGTAGGCAAGTTGAAATTAATCCCTCGTACAGCTCGTTCTCCTACGGACTTTGCCGAACTTTTTTTTACAACGCACATGTTGGAACATATTTGCGTGGAATCTAACCGATACGCAACACAAGTAAACAACGATTATATTTCATCAAATAATACTTCCAAATCGTATGAACGACTATGGAAATGGTGGAAGGAAACTAACGGTATGACAATGCCTAGGCTAAAAGCTGTTTTATCGTTAATTCTCAACATGGGTTTAGTATGGAAACCAGACATGAAAGATTACTGGAACACTACTGAAAAATTACAGCTAACCCCTGGTTTTGCTTCAGTCATGGCACGTGACAAATTTATGTTTTGCTTGTCGAATCTCCATTTCAATGACAACGAAAAAATGAAAAAAAAAGGAGAGGAAGGCTACGACCCACTGTTCAAAATTAGGCCTATACTAACGATGGTGCAAGAAATCGTAAAAAAATACTATACACCCGGACGCTACGTTAGCATTGACGAATCACTAGTAGGGATGAAAAACCGAATGAATCTAATGCAATATTTGCCTAAGAAAAAACATCATCGTTGGGGGGTAAAGCTGTGGGTGCTTTGTGACTCTGAAAATGGTTATGTATATAAATGCCATGTGTATACAGGTGCAACAGGGGAGCCAGAAATGGAAAAAACTGTGCAAGGACAATCATATGATGTTGTCATGTTACTAATGCAAGGCCTATTAGAAGAGGGACGTACATTAGTAGTGGACAATTTTTACACTTCATTGCCCTTAGCACATAATTTAGCGTACAACCATGATACACAGCTGATTGGCACAATACGAAGCAATCGTAAAGACTTACCACCAAAACAGAAACTAGCTGTGCAAGAACGTGTGTATTTTCGTTCAGACACTCTTCTGTATGTTGCTTTTAGAGAGAAAAAAAGTCAAACAAAACCTGTGCTGCTTTTGAGCACATGCAATATTGCAAAAGATGTTGGTGTGCGTCGGGGTGGCAAAGATGTGACAGTGCCTGAAGTAGTCGAGGAGTACAACCAAAATATGGGGGGTGTAGACGTTGCGGACCAAAAAATGTACTATTATGAAAGTGAACGTAAATCATACAAATGGTATATGAAAATCTTTCAAAATTTGCTGAATAGGCTACTGCTCAATGCCTTTATTGTGTATAAAGAAAATCTTGCCATACTAAAAGGAAGGGAAGCCAACAATCCTCAATTTGATGCAAAGAGCTTCAAACCTGTTTCAAGAAAAAAATTCTTGCAGATGTTTGTTGCTTCCCTTTCTAAGAATTACAGTGATAATGCTGCACCAAGCATCAGTAGGCCTATGTTGTTGTCGCCATGTAAATTACAGAAGCTTGACATAATAACAACGAGTACAAACAAACGAAAACAACAAGAACTTGACTGTGTTGTGTGTTCAGACAGAAAAAACAAAAAAAGAAAACGTTCTACTTACAAGTGTCTTCCTTGCAATGTCGGTGTGTGTCCTGCTTGCTTTACGAAGCACAGCAGTAGCAAGCAATAGCACAAACTGATAAGCTTCACTGCAGTGCCTTTTTTTTCTGGCGCTTTACATTGTACCAGTAAAACTTGTGTCCCTGCTCTTCAGGTCATCCAACAACTATCAAATTTGGCACACATTATCTATACATGTGCACGTTTACCCTCAAATTTTTTTTTATAATTTTTGTATTGGTATTTAGTGTTGTCTCAGCAAGTAAAGTGTCATTGAAAAAAAATAATTTTTTTTTAATTTATGTTCAGTAAGCTTTACCACCCTGTTGTTTAGTTTCAACACACTTAATTAATTTTTTTTAATGTACTGGCATTTCTTAGCTTTACAAAAATGCTTACTTTTTGAAGATATTCCTAGTAGTTTTGGAGATATGAATTTTTAAAGAAAACAGTGACGCGCGATTTTATTTCCCCTAAAAATCAGGTAGGCCTGAGAGTGCAACTTTACACTCGGCCGCTAGTACTCAGAGGGTTAATCTTAACGCCGCTCCAAACGGAGCTAACGGTGCTCCCAAATCCAGCTAAATTAACCCAGCTCAACCAAATCCAGTGAAACCGGGTAAAGTTGCTGATGTCGCTCGATTAGTGAATAAGTGGACGCCCAAAACAGAGATTAACAGTTTCTTAAAAATATTTGAGAGAATTGTAACTAGTCAGAAAATTCCTAGGGACCAATGGACTACAGCTTTATTACCGTTAATGGGAGAAGTTTTAGTCAAAGTTTGCGACCAGCTTTCCGACACGGAAATGCTCGACTATGAAGTAGTTAAAGTTAAATTACTTGCCCGATTTGTTCAGACGAAAGTCACTACAAACGCAATTTCGTTCACTCGAAAAGGACCCGGAAGTGCAGTACCATGACTACGCATTTAACTTGGAAACTTTGTTTTCCAGATGGCTTGAATTGGCCAAAGTTAACAGGGATTTCGATAAACTTGTTAATTTGATGCTCTTAGAGCAATTTTACAAATCTTGCCCTAACCACCTCAGAAAATGGATCCCCGATCAAATTAAGACGAATACGTTGGCCGAAGCAGCATAACTGTGTGACGAGTATACTACTCGAAACAAGCAAATTGCTACAGAAACTGCCACTCGTGCAGCCAAAACTCAGCCCATAGCTGCAACGTCAAACCAAGGTTCTAAACCTTCAAGTCAACAACGTGGTAACCGACGTAACCACCACCCGACAGCTAATCTGGCTGGAACTGTCGAAGTTAGAACTAACGTCCCTGGTAGGGACACTGCCCCTAGTGCTAACACTAACCGTGAGTTTGACCGACCACGTCAGTACGATGGCAACTGCTTTTATTGCAAACGCCCCGGGCACCGAAGAAACGAGTGTCGCTACCGCATCGCGGCTGAAAAGGCAGCCACCGACGCAGATTGTAACTTTGTAAATACTGCCCCTCCCCAAATGGTGCTTTCTAAACACATTCATGAATGGGCCGTCAACGGAACTAAATGTCTAGTCCTTAGAGATACGGGGTCTACCCATGATGTAGTGTCACGTAGTCTTGTAAAACCCGAACAGTTTACGGGTGAGTACACACATTGCCATAATGCCTTAACAGAGCAAACTACTGCCCACGCAATTGCTCTAATTAACGTACAAACTCCCTATGGAGTCATCCAATCCGAAGCTCTCGTGTCGGATCACCTTGGGCCCCATTTCGATATGTTACTTGGTGTGCCGTCCCAAGATGTATTAGAGGTAAAAGGTTTTGCCCCCCTCCCCACGTACGTTAATGCCGTCACTCGTTCACAGACACGCGTGAATGAGCAGGTACCGCTCTTACGCCCTAATTACCGTGAGATCGCCAGCGATAGCGAGGAGTCAAGCAGCGAGGCTGAACTCAGTGTAGTCCCTCCACAGGAAGGGATGGATGGATTTGTCAACCCCAAACCAGACAGTTTGGATGCGGCTATTTTAGGCCTTTAAACGGAGCAACTTACAAACTTGCTCAAGATTGACAAAACCGAGTTTCTTAAACTCCAACACGAATGCCCCACATTAAAATTGTGCTGGCAATATGCTGAAATCCCAGAGAATCAGCAAGACGAAAATAAGTGATTTTTCGTTGAAAACGATTTACTTTTTCGTAAACCCTTTCGTCCCGAAGGAAGGCCGCTAATTAAGAGGCAACTCGTTCTTCCTAAGGAATGTAGAGATTTGGTCATGAGTACAGCGCATGCAAATGCATGGGCCGGCCATCTGGGTCGTTCTAAAACGAAAGAAAGAGTACTAACAAATTTCTACTGGCCCAAATTTCTACTGGCCCAAATTGAGCAGTTCGTTCTAACGTGTCTTATCCTGCCAGAAAAAGGGAAAATCTGGACAGAAGTTTGTTGCCCCCATGGTACTCGTGCCCATGGATGGGGAACCATTTAATCGATTTATTGTTGACATTGTTGGCCCCATTAGACCTACTAGTCGAGTAGGCTTTAAATACATTTTATCCCTTCTTGATCCGGCAACAAAATTTCCCGAGGCTGTGCCCCTCAAAGAAGCAAACAGTCAAAGTGTAGTTGATGCCCTCCTACTTGTTTTCTCTCGATTAGGGTACCCCAATGAGCTCCAGTCTGACTTGGGCTCAGTTTTTTTCTCAGAACTTACAACATTATTCCTTGAAAAATGTGGAATCAAATGTGTAAATTCAAGTGTTTCCCACCCCCAATCTAACAGTGTGGAACAATTTCACAGAACGCTCAAGGCCGTGCTGCGAGCCGTTTCCCCAGGACTGGGAAAGATGTCTCCTGGGTGCCATGTTTGCACTTCACACCGCTCCACATGAGAGCACTGGTTTCACCCCAGCAGAAACGGTGTACGGCCGAAATTTAAAGGGCCCTCTCGAGCTTGTAAAAAGCCAATGGATTGAACCCGACATTCACCCATCCGTCCTTGAGTACATCTTGGATCTCTTACAAAGGTTCCAATACTCACGGGAACTTGCACAAGAAAACCTTGTGAAGAGTCAGCTTAAAAACAAAACCTATTACGACCGTAAGGCAGTTGAACGCAAGTTCAAAGTTGGTGACAAAGTTTTAGTCTTAAAACCAGCTAGAACCAATAAGTTAGAAATTTATTGGGATGGACCCTGTGAGGTGATAAAATGCTTATCAGATACAAATTATCTTGTTAAATAGTCCTTTGGTTCTCAAAAGGAGACCATTTATCACGTTAACTTGCTAAAGCCCTATCTGCCTAGGGAAGGGTCTAGTAACTACTCGTTTCATGACGAACGTGAGTTTACTCACCACGACCATGTCTGGACTGGCCAGCCTGGTGATGCCCATCTTAATTCCAAAGAGGCCATGAGTCTTTTTAAAAAAGACAGGTGATTTAACAGAATCACAGAAATCTGACTTACTTAAAGTCTTTGACCGTGTAGATGGAGTCTTTTCTACTCTGCCGGGTCGTACCGACATTGTCACCCACGATGTGGAATTAATCGATTCGCATGTTAAGCCCTGTAAATATTATAGGCACTCGAAATTCGAACGTGCTTGATTGTCACTGAGATTGAGAGGATGCTCAGTCTAGGTTTAATTGTTGAAACCGATTCCCCTCATGGTTCACCCATGATCATCGTCCAAAAAGAAGACGCAAGCCCACGTCCTGTAGCTGACTCAGGGGCGTAGCGACAGGGGGGGCGAGGGGGGGCGCACTGACCCCCCACTCATTCTCCCAGTCGGCAAATTCGTGGAAAAAATTAAACTGTCGTTGCACGTGCACTTGTTATTATGTGTTACACGGGAGGAAATAACCGAGTCGGCATTTCACCTTTGTTCATTGACTCTTTTCCCCTTTCGGGAAATTCGTTAAAGCAAGAGTGAGACCTATCTCACTCTGGTTAAAGACATTAAACTTTCTTTGCACATGCGCGTTATTATTTATTATACCGGAGGCAAAAAACGACTCGGTATTTCACCTTTGCTGATTGCCTCTTTCCCACTCGGCAATTTTGTAAGTTGAGTGAATGTTTGGTAGGAGAAGACAAAATTTCATACGAAAATAAAAACAAGTCGTCCTATCGCTTCGTTTCTTTTCTCCTTGCTTCACTACTTTTAACTTTTCTATGAATCCCTGCCCAAGGTAAGTTACGAAGTGACGATCGTCACTTCGTAACTTACCTTGGGCAGGGATTCAGTCTCCTCCACGTGAACTCTTATTGATACGTGCGCAATAAGGGTCATAAGAAAGTGGAGGAACTATTTGTTTATTGCTAAGTGAAGTGTTCGTCACCACCTTGTTGAGTACTTACTAGTTGCACGGCCGTAGGCTGACTGAAATCGATTGTCCATTCCCAAAAAAAAAAAATTTAACATTCTGGAAACCCGTTTCCGTAAACGAATTTGGTGCACACAAATTTCTATTTAAAGCATCAAAGAGCGCAAAACTAAATACGGTAAGCAAATTTAATTCGTCCAGTTTTATTGAGATATGCTTATGGCCTACAGTAAAAAATACGATTTCTGAAATGCTGACACGCAACGAAAAATAAAATAAGAATAAAAAATGTAGCTTTTTAGCAGACGTACTATACTATCTGTTTTGGTATCTTACTTTTGGCCGAACCATAATATTTTTTAACGAACCTCTTCGGGCTTTTGTAGCCTTATCTCCGAGTAATTAAATTAAGTGTTAAAAACACACTATCAGAATAAAGTTGTTAAAATACCTACGGCCAACCATACGTATATAGAGAAAGCAAAGCACCAGTGTATGGCACCACAGCAACTTGCATTTATCAAACAAGAGGCGCTTAGCTGTATTTAGATTATTCAGTAAATTTAATCGTGTTAGCGGTTAGTTAAAATAGCGTAGAACGACATGTAATTAAAAATTAAAGAGTCCCATGTTTAAAACTTCGATGGGTTCAACGGTGAAAAGCTGAGGGAATGATAAGGAACTAACTGTTTAATCTAAATTACAAAACCATTTAGGGCCTATTATTTTTAAGGCACCAAGTTTTTGTGATTCAAAGTATATACCAAAGTAAATGTTAGTGTCACCAACTTTCACCTCCCAACCGCGGTCACTTCAGTTCACGGAGCACCTTGCTGGAAAGTTAAATGAATGCATTTTGTACCGAAAACTTGGTGGCAGCCGTTTTTTCCTGATATCAATAGTTTTAATGGCAAACATTTTGTAGTTTCTTTAAACCTTTTGGCTTTTGGATTTAATCTAAATGACGATACAAGTAACTATTTTAATTTTTTTTATCACCAGGGTGGCGTTCAAAAGCTCATGATGAAATTCACTGATTTTACTAGGTTTTCCAGATCAATACTGACACTTTTCCCTGATTTTTTTGGGTCGAAGGAAGGTGCAGTACAGGGCTAAAAAATGTTTTTCACATTTCATTCCAATCGCAATAACTATATCGCATTGCCTTGCTAAATCAATAATTGCACTGCCCTAACTTTTATTGGTCAAAAGCAGGAAAAGGCCACAATCTGAATAAAACTAAAAACTCACTTAACACGTAACGTTACTTAGGCCTAAGGAGTTTTCGCTTTATCGGAAATGAAACAAAAAGGAAAAGACATTTTAAGTGAAATAAAGTGAAGATTTCAGAAGTAAAAAATTAAATCCGAATTACCTATTCTTTAAACGTGAAAGATTTTCCGAAAAATGTTCAAATTCTCTGATTTTCGGTAAATATTTTTCAAATTCCCTGATTTTTCCCTGAATTTTCCAGACTTCATAAATTCCTTGAATTTTCCCGGTTTTCCTGGTGAAAAGTAAATCAGTGTTTGTGTTTCTGTTTGATTCGATTTAAGTACTACCCGGCTGCACTGCCACCCAGGTAAAAATAGTGCCTAAACACAGATTGGAGGCGAACTGGCAGTTGTTGAAGACTAACAGGTTAGAGGCGGGGAGGGGAGGAGGGGGGGGGGGAACCAATTAACGAAAATGGATATCGTTGGTCATTAAGGATCAAAGGCTTGTCAGAATTTCCAGACTTCCTGAACTTGCCAGTCTGCTTTTACCTTAGCCATTTTATTGTCGCCACTGTATTTAAAATTCGAAGTTCAACGTCAATTTTTAACGCATTTCCGATCAATAGAGACAGTAATAGAGGGAGGCGGTCTGTCTCTATTACCGTAAATCGTGGATTAAACGCCCATGGGCTTATGCAGTTAATTTGGCAAAAATAGGGGGGTGGGCTTTAAATTTAGCATTATCAATTTTCTAACCTTTCTGGACATCTATTACAGAAAATTCGAAGCTTTTGAACGATCTCTGAAAAGACTAATATTTACATCCTTTTACCTGCTGTGAAGAAGGGAGGAGGCTTAGATGAGAGATGCCCAAGCCTTGTGCAGGTGCTAGGAGCTAAAGGAAGAGTCCACTGTTACTACAGAGAGGGAGAAGGGGCCAGTAAACATAGCAAGCAGCACTATCTTTATTCACATCATATAACTTTTAGGTAATTTTTTGTAGAAAAACGACAATTTGAGGGGTGGGCTTTAACTCCACTGTTTCATGATTTTGACTTTACAGCATATTAAGGGGTGGGCTTTAGCTTCAACTGGGCTTTTAATACACGATTTACGGTAATCCGAAATGCGTTAAAAATTGACATTGAACTTCAAATTTTAAAGAGAGTGGCGACAATAAAATGGCTAAGGTAAAAGCAGACTGGCAAGTTCAGGAAGTCTGGAAATTCTCACAAGCCTTTGATCTTTAATGACCAACAATATCCATTTTCTGGCCCATTTCTTTTTGTTTAGTTGGCTTTCGTTACATTTTGAAGGCTGCAGTCAGGTTTTTTCATATAATTACCATTTCTTATTAGTACTGCAGACGCACGGATTTATTTAATGTTCAGTTTGGCATTGTTGCAAAATAACACTGTTTAAAACAATGTAAAACGATCAATTTGGTCGTTTAGAGGTCCCTAACCCCTGAACCACTTGACCAATTAGAAGAGGCCTTATGAAAAGGGCACATCTCCGTTGCGATACCTGCAAAATGAGCTAAGATTTTACCGCATGAAAGAATTTATTTTCGTGATACAAAAAAAGCGTTAC
>JAHWFP010217983.1:0-12945 GCA_023313725.1 Lithobius niger | reverse complement strand
CTCCATTGATTCTAATTTGATGACAATCTTCAATCTACCAACTATAAACTTTTCTTTATCTGCATTTGTTTTCTCTTCTCTGTTGATTCTAGTGTGATGTAACCCTCAATTTACCAACTATAAACTTTTTTTTTTATCAAACATTTATTTTCTTTTCTCCTGATGACTACCAAATGTTAATTTTTCTATATTAACAATCCTCGAGCAAGAAAAGGCACGCCCAAAATCAGTAAGGCTATGACAAACGTAACGGAAATCCTGACGACAATCAGTTGAAATACAATACTGAATTTAAAACAGGAATATAATTGTATTTCAATAATTGTACTTCAGGATTTCATTACGTTTGTCACAACCTTAGTGACTTGTGGAGTGCCTGTTCTTACTCGAGGATTGATGAAAAAGTAACGTTAACAGTTGATAGAATGAAGATTACGTCAAAGTTTTGTTATCATTTCCGTCAACCCATACACTAATTGAGAAGAAAATTGATGCCTTGTACGAGACTCCTTGTTTTAGTTGCTTACAGTTCACAGATAAATGTCTGCTAGTGAGGGCGGTTAAATGAAAGTTTTATCGGGCCGCGGCCCGCCATACGCCCTGCTACAACAACTAAACTAAGCCTGCTTATCCTGATTTAATGCTAGTGAGGCTGCCTCTTTATCACCAACAATCAATCTTTTAACAACCGGATGCCTCTAACAATTAGAAACAGCCTCACAGTTTCATTGTTGTTTGGCACTTGGCTATTGGCCCATTTTATCACCCTGATGGTTCTGCAACCCCATGTTCGATTCTGATTTTCTTAATTTTTTTGATAAACCTTAAACCGACACCCGTGCTACTGCATGCAAAGTGTAGTTTGAATAGTCCTTGTGGTTTAAAATTACGTGATGCGCAGTGTCTTAAGATTACACTGGAGAGCGATCATAGCGGAGCTACGCTCCAATTGCAAATGCTTTGTTTAGTTAAATTTGTTCTACTTCTGAGACACCAATGTACATTTCCACTGGGGTTTTATATACATTACAGACATCTTTCCACAGTCTTTATGAACAACGAACTGGAGAAATGGTTGACGGGTCCCGCAGTCCCAGGCATCCAAATGTTGTGAATTAACAGCTTGCATAATTAAGGCAAACTAAGTTAGCCTGCATGCCCCCTTGGAACGGGCGGTTTTGGTGTTGGGGAAATTCTAACGAGTATCCCTTAACATAATAGATTAGCACAGGCAGCGTGCAACCATGTGACACTTGCGCTCAATCGGATTAAGGTGTCCCGTCTCTAATTCCGGTCCCTTTGTGAGAACAGTCCTTGTTCATGTATTATTCATGTCTCTTTCTGACACAATGCAAGCAATTCAGCGACCTCTCGCTCTCTTTATTCATGCTGAAGCTGCAAGTCGAGCTATTGTGCTGCATCCCGGGCGTCAACTGCACAATTACAGTGTTAATAGTGTTGAATGTCTGGCCATCTCAGAGCGAAGTGCCAGATGGGGTAGTGTTGCAGGGTGGGTGAGTTAGAGGACAAAAGGGGCGTTCTCCTTTCCTCTTGCCACAATTCGGGTGATTTGGACGAAGATAGAGCTGGGAAAGTTCTTTATTTTTACCACAATACGGCTGCTGTGACAGTCTGCTTGTACCATTTTCTTTCTTATGGTACATCTGATATCACTTCGGACTAGAAAGAGTCTTTGAAAGACTGTATGAATTTCAATGCTTTTATGTGGGATGCAGAGTGTAACTGTCGATAATGTGTGTAGGTACTGTCGAAAATATAGCTACAGGGGAAAAGCTTAACTAGTTTTGGCTTGAAAAGTGTCCCCAACTAACACTATAAGAATTCGTACTGTTTTTAGGCATATTAGAATTTACGTTAATCAACGTCTAAGAAAAAGGATAAATTTCGTTGTGGTATTTTAGTTCTGGAAATCTGAAGTTAATTTTACCACTTTGGTATTCTTAAATTCAGCTTTACAATTCCGGTAGGGAAAGAGATAGAAATAACACCCGCCAACTCGTATATTTTCTTTCAATTTTCCCCAAGCCTACCCCTAGCTTACACTTCTATTTTTTTTAAACCCTACTAAAATTCCATTCAAAAATTAGTTTTTACCAACGCGTAATTTTAGCATCACTCAATAGGTTCTACGCAAAACACTTACGTTCATTGGCAAGATGAAATGAACTTTGCTTGGAAGGCTTTCATTGGTGAATAAAAATTCTGAACTTCACGGAATAATGCGGTAATTATACATGTTGGGGAAAATTGATCTTCATTCGACGATTTTTGGTAGTCAAGTGCCTTTTTTTTTTAATTCGAACATACTTTTAACAATCCAACATGATTACAGCACACTCCATAAGATTATTGTTGAACGGCTCGTTCAATTTTACAAATTAAAAGTCACAAAATGCCCACTCAGAAAATCGGCAACTCTTCCTCTTGTGACCGATGGCCTTGTGACGTGGCTCTAAACCAACTTGCTTTTGATTCGCAACAGGTACCAGGGTTCCTAAATACTATTGCCTAAATAATAAAAGTAATATCATTCTGGGTTTTCAGGAAATGTAAAGTTTTATTGTTCTTATAAAATAAATACAGATGCAAACCTACTTACGTTGCCTTTTGGACTTATATGTCAGATTGCCTGAGCGGGGAATCGAACCCACGACCTTTGAAACCAAAGGAAACGACCATAGGCAGCATTTAACACGTGCATATATACATATCGTTTGGCTTTTCCGCCCTTAGGTCTTATAAAATGTGTATTATTAATGTGCTCTGAAATGATTACGAATCAGCTAACTTTACACAGATGACATTAAAAAAAAACCATAGATAGTTGAGACTGCCCTTGTGTGAAAGCCAGTGAAAAAATTAAGTTAGTGATGGAACCAACCAACCATCATCTGCTTTACCTGATTGTTATTCAATCCTCGTCGCATTATTCTATGGCAGCCAGTGACTTTGACAACACATTAAACCCTGACAAAAGGAATTGGATGGTATACTTGCTAAGTTCGCAATGGTTTTCCATGTAAGAATAGACCACTTGAAGTTAATTTTAATCATCTTTTGTCAAGAAGCAAAGGTTTGGTTTCTATAAAACTGGGGTTTAAGTAATACAAAGCGACAACTAACAGATTTGTACCAGCTAAACCATGCGCAATGGCTGTTTGCTGTGACGTCACCATGAGTTAGCCAATGACGAACGAGAACAACGGCTGTTTGGCCGTCTGATTGGACTAGCCCAGTCACGTGATATGCCCGTCACAGCAAACAGCCATGGCGTGTGGTATAGAGGTATGGACTTAAAACGTAGACCCCGAGCAATGCGAGCAGCAACAGCCTAGTGGTCAGCGTCCTCGTCTCCAAAGCCTGCTAATGCTGGTTCGAATCCCCCGACTGACCCACCTATCATATGGTCCTTAAAAAAAAAGTATCAGAAAATAATTCATGCATTTAAGGGTTAATAAACTTTTCGTTGCTCCAACGTTAACCCCATGTTGCATACGGTTGCCTGCAGGTAACAGCTGACTAAACGTGAAAAAACTAAGTCCCAACTCGCACTGCAAGCTTTGTGACGGGTCCCCGGGGACCCCGAGCAAAGCGAGCAGCAACAGCCTAGTGGTCAGCGTCCTCGTCTCTAAACCCTGCTAATGCTGGTTCGAATCCCCCGACTGACCCAACTATCATATGGTCCTTAAAAAAAAGTATCAGAAAATAATTCATGCATTTAAGGGTTAACATGGGGATGAACGGACTAGAATTAGCTACACATTTTCAGCGTTATTGAGGGTCAGATTTTGCATTGAAAGCAGCTTAGCTGGCATTCCTACACGAGTTAATTTTTTTCAGGTGGGTCATTGCTCTTGATTTCAACACAATTTAAGCTTTTGTATCGCTTTATTATTTTTCCCCAAGTACCTGAAATGTACCCAACTATGCTTCAAGATATAAGACACTGACGCTATGGCGCCGCGCTACAATGGTTTACAACCTCGACAATTGAATTGATGTGATGTTTGTTGTGATGATTGTTGCCTAACTTGGCGCGACACACTAGCGTGTGTCTAGATATTGATCTTATTAATAAATTAATTAATAGCTCTAAGCGAGACTTTCTGATTAAATACCCTTCTGCGATTGGAAGTTATCTTTCTTTCAAATCTGGGTTTTTTTTTTTTTTTGGCCGTTTTAATTCGTTCGTGCTCCGTAAAAGCAGACAAACTAGACTCGCGTAAAAAAAGGTACGTTTCTTTGAATGAAACCACACAGCGATGCTTTTTCGTTGTTTGCGAGAAACAAATGTGATTTATTTATTATGCCTATTTTCCCCTGCAGCCTGAAACAGCATATATTTGTGGACATGAAACATCATACATGAGAGCGGCTTATTTTCGGAGGCATAGTAAGAGAACCCGGAGGGTGTAAAGTACAGCAGAGAACTCATGGTTCTGAAAGAGTTGCAAGTGAAGGATTACATAATTTGTTTCGCCCAGCCAGGGATGTCGTGCAAATTCAATTTGCTAATGGGATTAGCCCGTAATCAAGTTATCAAATAGATAAGAGCAAAATTTAATTAGAGAGAAAACGAGCCGGGCTAAGCTTACTCTCGAGGCCACAGATGTTGCAGCTTTGTTTCTGTATTCGCAACCGCTGCTTACAGAACAAACCTAGAGTCGGATAGGGTGACATAGGGCAGTAGAATGATATAGGGTGCTGCATTTTACCTAATTTGCAGTAATAAGTCTATCGTCCTGTGGATGCCACCACACGTTTGGGTAAGGCCTATTTTGTTTGTGTAAAGGCGCATTCAGGCAACGACTACTCGCCTTTGCCTTCTCTCAACTAGAATTTAGGGCGGGTTTATACCACACGCCATGGCTGTTTGGTGTGACATGCACATCACGTGACTGGGCTAGTCCAATCAGACGGCCAAACAGCCGTTGTTCTCGTTCGTCATTGGCTAACTCATGGTGACGTCATGGCAAACAGCCATTGCGCATAGTTTAAGGGGTGTTTACGCAACGACTCGCCTTTGCATTCTCGCATCTAGAAGCTAGAAACCATCTGAAACTCCAACATGGCGGCGGTTTTAGCTCTGTCGACTCGCAACGAAAACCGTCAATATTGGGAGTACAGAAGCGACTGGAAAAATTTCATCTGGAGGAATTCTTTATCTTATTGTCACGAATTACATGAATTAAAGCATTCACCCAAACGACGTCGGATTTAGCTAATCCGGGTAGCGTTGTTACCATGGCAACGACACCTTTGCCATCGCCATTAAGTTCCAGCTAAGAGAATGCAAAGGCGTGAGTCGTTTCATACATGCGCCCTTACACAACGACAATTTTCTCGCTCACCAGATTTTACTCGTTTAATACTAAATCTGCTGACTGCTTGTCGACTTTACTGCAGAATGCGGCTGTCGAGTTGTCTGTCTGTAGTAACTGTGGCAACGCCGCGGACGCAGATCTTCTCCTCGTTTCTCGCTGCAAGAAGTACGATAAGACAACAACAAAAACAATTTTCACTAGCAATACAAAACGACAAACTGAATTCCGAATGCCAGTATTCGATGGTTTGTTTTCGATTCGATGACCCCGAAATACACGCCATATTGGATTTTGAATTCTCGCTGCGAGCAGCGGTTTAGTCTACCGTCATCTCATCAGTGCCACGAAGCCGTTCTGTGCGCGAAGATAGCAAATTTTGGAAACAGCGAGAAAAGACAACAATGGTGCAGCAATGTTTAATATTACTGTTGCACTTTGTTCTTACCCGTGTTGTTATTTATTAATAAACAAAAACGTATCGTTAAAAGTTAAAAGTAAGGGTTTAAAAGTCAAAACCTGTAAGGAACACGGACAAGCTTGGACTGTAAGAACCTAGGTGTGAAATTTGGCCAGCTAGACGCTGCTAAGCATTAGGCCCTTACTACCCGATTTTTGAGGAACATCTGTCCGAGATCGTCCTATAAAGATCCATGTGATGATCCAATGACAGTGGGGGTGCGAGTTTCCTACTTTGCGTTAGGTTGACATTTTTTTTGGTTTGGTAACATGACAGCTATTCCAAGCAAGACAACCTGCTACAAGCGTAAGCGTGTACACCCATTCTGTCTGAATAGGCTGGGATGATATTTACAAAGTTGAATTTACAAAATTGGCTTACTAACTCTTTAATTAAGCAAGTCTCGTGGTAGTGGGATGTGCGTTTCCTGCTTTGCTTTAGCTTGAACATTTTTTGTCTTGGTTTGGTATTTTCAGTAGAGATCATTATTGGTTGTTGTCAATTGCTTTAAATGTACGAAGTTTATACAAAGATAATAAAATTTCAAAAGATCAAAAGTCACAGAAAACAGAAGAGTGCCAAATATCACAGGAAAATTATGTTCTTGGAGTTGCTTAAACATATTCCAAGAACAACAAAACTATTATATCCACACATACACACGTTCAATCCGAATAGGCTTGAAATACAATTATAAGATTAGATTACAAAATTGAGTTACTAAGTCATTAACATGATCACCAGGTAGTAAGGGTCTAATGCTTAGCAGCGTCTTACTGGCCAAATTTGAAATCTAGGCCCTTACAGTCAAAGCTTGTCCGTGTTCCTTACAGGTTTTGACTTTTAGACCCTTACTTTTAACTTTTAACGATACGTTTTTGTTTATTAATCAGTGTTACTTTGAGAATTGCAATAAATAGGTGTGGTGGTGGATGAGGGGTGGGGTATGTGTGACACCTTTATAATTAATTTGTTGTTTGTTTTGTTGTGCCGCCTTTAAGGTCGGTAAATAGCTATGGCCCTTACTAACCTGGCTATTGCTAGTGTTAACAATAGAAACAAATCCTTTCATCTTTAGTCTACGTCTTGCAGCTGGCGTTTGCTAAATGGCATTGTTGCATATTAACAATGTTTAAAACAATGTAAAACAATCAATCTGGTCATTTAGAGCTCCGTAACCCCTGTGTGATGATGTGCTAAGAGGTTGTCTATGGTTGCTTGGTTTGATGGCACAATGTAGTAGTTATTTCGTTTAGAGTGGGCATGTAGCTACGGGCTGTGGCCCCAATAAATTTTCTTTCTCTCTCCGTAACCCCTGAACCACTTGACCAATTAGAAAAGGCCTTATGGAAAGGGCATATCTACGGAGCAATACCTGTAAAATGAGCTAAGAACCAGCTTTACAGAACAAATAGTTTGACCTGTAGAGAGGAGATCCCCAGAACAAGACTAAGGACAAGACCGAGAACAAGACCAAGAACAAGACCAAGAACAAGACCAAGAACAAGACCAAGACCAAGAACAAGAAGTTGTCTATTTGGCCCCTCTCTGTATCTCGGGTTTGGCTGGACTGAATTTCACAATTTTTGGACTTTAGACAGGCCTTGACTATAGTCAAGGCTAGATTCCAAATTTGGTTAAAGATGTTTAATTTTGACGGAGTTATAAGCTCTCAAAGTTGAAAGTTTAACACAGAGATCCTAGGTCGATCCTTACCCTTTCTGGTGATAGCCAGTGTTAATAATACATTTAATTTGTTAAAAAAGGGGTTGGTTATATGATTGAAGTTTGACTTTACTTGCTAAAATGAACATGGGCTACATGTCTAACAATTGATGATGTTAAATTGAAATAAGCAAATGGATAATTTAGAATATACATCCATGGAAGTGCGGTTGTGCTTTACCAAATTAAATCTTTGTTAAAGCACAATAGCACTTACTGATAGAACATCCAGGCTCAATCTATCCAGTAGATTCTTCTAGCATGACGTTTGGAAAAACGGCCCTGTCCTTCTAGCAAGACTCTCCAAGTGAATGGTGGTCCTTCTGGTAGAGTCCTGCTAGCAGGTCTGCTCTCGAAAGCATAGCAGGAAAGCCGAAGTATTTACCTAACATAAATCTTAGACGCTAACTTATTATCGTGTTTCACTTGAATTAAACAAATTAAGCAGGTTCCAACGATGGTTAGACCTATCTGTCTTGTATCAGAGTGCGTATTCAAATGTTAGGCAAATGTAGTATGCTTTCAGTATCTCTGTGTAGTGTGTAGAAGTCAGATGCCTTTAGCTACAGTTTGTTAGTTTAAAGAATATTCCAAGCTTGAGCTTGGCGGCTTCATTAGAAATGTTAAGAAACATAAAAGAAAATTATTTTAGTTTTTTTTTTAAATAACCAATACTGAGCAGAAACAGCATATCTGCCTCCACATATTCTTGGTACCCTAATATTAATTTATAATCGGATAAAAATGTATTGCTTACCAACTTGTTCTTTCACGCTGGCAGTCCATCTGCGATCGGTATTCATGTTTTCGTCAGGTGGCTCTGCTGTCCTGATAACGTTTTAAACTCACAAAAGGCTCCTTTCCATTAGCGTGAATTTGCTATCTCTATCACACAGCACACTTACAAACACTACAAGAACTCTTAACATATTTTCCGAAGCACCTAGCAGTGCCAAAATCGTCTCAAACGGCGATTTATTTCACGCATTTTCTGTGTCTGACACATTGACAACGGTTACCGCCACTGACACAAAGCCAGCACGCACGAACTTCGCCATCTTTGAACGCTCACTGCGCAGTCGCAACGAATCTGGCCACTTCCGGTTATGTTTGCGCTAAAACGTCACAATTTTCTGTCCAATTAAAAAAAAATCGTCCTGCTAGCAGTACGCATTATGTTATTACAGCGCTTTTCCGAACGTCCTACTAGCAGGGCGTTGTGTCCTGCCAGTACACCACTGGACACTCTGTCATTAAACAGATGCAATTTTCTCAATTTTACAGTTAAAAATCATCAATTTTTATCCGTGTACATTTGAACAAGTAAAGTGAAACTTCAATCGAATAAACCTTTTTTTTACGGCACACTTGACGTTTTTGTTTGTAATCCGTGTTCCTTTTTGATGGGTACGGCGTCACGATACAATGGTTTATGTCCTCGACGTTGATTTGATGTGATGTTTGTTGCCGAACTTGGTGCGGATAAAAGTGTGAACGCCCACGCATGGAGTGACTGTTGCTGCCCACTTTGAAACAATTCAACCAAGCTCTGAAAGCCTGCATCTACAAAATAAATACGCCATTTTAACGTTTCTAGCTGCCAGTTCCGAGGCCCTCGATATTAAGAACATAGCTTACTTTGGTTTAAAACTACATGCGTTCTGCTGAAACACGGATTTTTTCATTTTATCCATCGACAATCAACTGTTTAGCAAAGACATAATACTAGCATGAAGACCTGACGTTTCTGATCGACGTTGTTCCCTAATTACAATGGTTAAAACAATGTAAAACAATAAAAGCGATTGTTCATGGTATACCGTAACTCAGGAATGGTTCGACCAATTGAAAATTTGGTCTCTTTGAGGATGAACAATTCCAGAATAATATTTCAGATTTTAGTTAGGTGCATTAGTTTTTTTCTGAAACGGTCACAGAACAACAACAATAACAACAAGTCAACAGTTTTCAAATTTACGTGCGGCTCTCTACTTTTACACTTGTGCAGAATTGCATAATTTCTGGTGTAAATATTCCTTCCACATACTTATCTACTATCTGGCCAAGTTTGGTCGAACAATATTGGATATGAACGGAGATATTAACTGCTTTAGTTCTGCTGGAGGGAGGAATTCCACCATTTAATACTCGGATATCGCCGTGTATGATTAGATTTCTTTCAGCTTTGAGTTTTGAATAAATCTTATCACCTTCAAAACAGACCATTTGAAACAAACAGTTACGTACAAGAGCAAAAGTGTTTAAAAAAAAAACTAGATGAAATCCACAAAGTCATTTTTTGCTTAGTCAAGGGGTGATCAGAATATCAGACGCCGAATCCCTAGCAACGTCCTGGTATGATTAGGTGACTGATTTCCTCCCTAGTATGTTTGTTAAGGACTTTTTGCAGCACTAAACTCAGTATCTGCATATCCAGCCTACGGTATATAGGTAAGGTGATGCCACTAATCGAAAAACGTGCGGTAAAATAGTACCTGCTTTTTATCAACAGCACCAGTGGGCGAAATGTGTCAGTCACTCCAACTTCAATTTTTCATTCAATCTTGGTGAAGTTGCTGTAATCACATATTAGTTACTTTTATTCTTAAAACTGCAATTTTCAGTAGTGCTGGTATCAGAAATAGAACTGACCCATGGGCTGGTGGGTCAGTGGGTCAAATGGGTCACATTTTTATCACGGGTCATGAGTCAAAAGCGTTCACTCACCGACTGAGTAAGCCACGCACTGTTATAGGTAAGAACTGAACTTCCCTAGTTTATTTATAATCGAAACCAAAGAAGGGAAAAAAAACAATTACTGGCGCATTATGTCAAACTATACTAGCTTAACACTCTTAAGCACACGATTTGTTTTTTTTTTTTGGTTTAAATTAATGAACTGTATTTTTTGCAGCAAGTTATTGTTACACTGTCTTGTGTTTATTTAGTGAATGCTTCTTCATTGAGCAGGTCAAGTGGGTCGAGAGTCAGGGCTCGAGTGGGGTCAGGCGGGTCACGGGTGTGAAAAAGTGACCCACATCCATCTTCGGCTGGTATTGACAGCACCTCTTTTGTTTTGTTTTGTGTAGTACCAGTAACAACGTTAGAGTTTTCGTGCTGCAACAAATGGGTGCTACATAAACTGCAGAAACAAGATGGTGGATTCCAAATTGAGTCCCTTTACTGCTAAAATAGCCAGTAAGACGAACAAACAAGGCCGAAACACTTTACCAGTTCATTCCTAATGCTAAAGAAAACCTTGATTTTTTTTCCCGTTACCAAACTGTTGATCAATACGTCGGCGAGTCTTGCGGATCAAATTCGGACTGGCGAGGAAAAGGCGCCTGTGCCGTTTGGAGGGATGACAGGGATGACATGGGGGCTTACCATAGATTTACTTATTCATCTGATAAGTGATGTAGGCCTGAACTACAACTATCGGTAGGTGGGCTGGTGGAAGCGCTGTAAACTGTCCAAGCCCTGGAAGCTTTGGTTGTTTTAATATTCGGCTGTTATTTCCGGACACAGTGTCCATTATTAAAGCGTCTTCTATATTTTAAGGATCGCCGTTTGGTTGATTTTCACAATTTTTTTGAACCATTTTGTTGAGCGGAATGGGGGGGGGGGGGAAGAAAAGGGGAAAGAGAGCGTGAGAAGGAAGGGTGGGTGGGGGATGATGCGATTTGTGTCTGAAAGGAATAGTAACCAGCCGGAAAACAATCAAAATATGGCACTCATTTTTCTTCGGTGGAGGAAAAAATAACTACCCAAATGTGGCAACCAAAGGGCGCCTGTGCCATGGTGGCACAATGGCACTATGGTCAGTCCGACCCTGTTGCGGAGTTATGGCATCAGCGGCTTTTGGGCTCTGCCGGTTCCGTCTCTTTTGTTCCTTTCTCGCGCTTTAATAATAATGTACACGTGACAAATTATGTGCGCAGCGCATCTTGAGTCCTGCAGGTATTTTATGAGCGGCTATGACGTCTTCCTGGAAGCGGCTATGACGTCTTCATAAGACTTAGATGGCTTTAATCGACGGCCGCCATTGTTTTTGTAACCATCTTGGATATCAACAAGGTGCTCTGCTATCGAAAACATACAATCGATTATCTGTGTTCGTTCTGGGGCGAACTGAAGATAGGCCGCCGACACTATAAGTATGCAGCAAACTGTCACAGAACATGTAGCAATGCAAGGAAATAATTGAAGGAAAATTAATTAAAAAAAAAAAGAGGCCGTTAAAATGCTCACACAAAAAGTTTGCACGACGTTTCGGAGAAAACATCCTCTGCCGCCATCAAGTTTTCGATTAACAATTAAGAATACATGACAATGCACTGCCGAGTCAACCTGTCAACCTGACACCTTAAAAGCTTAAAAATTGTAAAACACAAAACTTAAACACCTTCTAACGTCTCCATTCAAAAAACCGGGCGGGCAAAAGAGGAGGAGCGAGAAACCCACTTGGCAAACCAAGCAAGAAAGACCTGGTTTATGCAGATTTTCGGCGCAACGCGAACTTCAATCCAGGTCCACTTCATATTGGGGGTGGTTTTATCGGATATTTGCGTGCATGTCTGTTAAGTTTAAAGTGGCACTATCACCGATTGAAAACCGTACTCAAGTACCGTGGCGCCGTCTAAGGGCAGTAACATTGTTAACCTTTTCAGCTTGCTCCCTGATGCACGAAAATGTTACCAAATTGTCACTCAATAATTAAGGAGGCTCGAGGCTTGTTTGTTTCGTTAAAAAAACGGCGTTGTGCATTCCTTCGCTCGATGTAAGCAAGACTTAGATAGCAGTAGAAAGCGCTGGATGTTGCCTGATTTTGCAGACTTTCAATCGGTGATAACACCATTTTAAGCTTAAGTTTGTTTAAAACGGGAAGATATTCTTTAATATACGGTATCTTTATTATAATATCGGAGGCCGGCTAAAAGGAAAAGGAAAGCCTAAATGAAAACCACTTCTCCCCTCCTCGCGCCCGCATTGAAAATGCACTCTCCCACTCTACCTGCAGCCAAAAAGGAGCCATGCATGAGTGGTCGATCAATCTGACAAGTCGTCGGGAAGAGTGCCGGGAAAATGTCCCGGGAAATGTGTCCCGGGAAATGTGACAGGCCCCGTGCATAGCACGGGCTTCCTCTAGTTCTTTAATATTCAAGGAAATAACACAAGTTGTCACGTTCCCGCCTTGTGTTCTGGGTGCTTAGACACAGTACTCGCTTCTTGACTAACTAACTTTTTGGTTAACTCTTAATTGTTTACTGCTGTTGAATTGTGTTGGTGTGTAGGGTTCCTCCTTCTGTTTGCTTTAGCTTACAACAACATCCAGCATCCGAGGGAGAGACCTTAAGAAAACCTTATCAGGCCGTAATCTATTAGCCAGTTAGCTTTGCCAACCTCCACCTTCCCAAG
>JAHWFP010217982.1:0-16616 GCA_023313725.1 Lithobius niger | reverse complement strand
TACAGGATTGATGGTTAATAAAATATTTTATCAAAGCTAGTTGGTCATTTAACTCGTAATCAACTCATACGAAACTCATAATCAACAGTCACATGGCTCATTTCCTCCATAATCGCTCATTTCACAATGAAGACAATCACACAGTCTTGCTGACGTTCGACAGTACCACCTACTGTCTACATCAGGCCCTCTAAAGGTGAATTTAGGTCCCTGGTTGCATCATTGCTTGTTGCCTGAATTTGGCTGTGATAACTGAACAAGTTTTAGTGTTTTGTTCACACCTCATGCTTCGGGTTGTGACCTGTACATTTTGTATCACAGTTCTTGTCATGGAAACTTATATTTTTTATTGCGTAAAAATTCTGTCCATGGCAATGAACTACTATAGTATAACTTCGTAGACTTAGGCTTCTCTGGAACGGTAGGGCTTAAATTCGAACAAGTGAGCTAGCCTGTCACAAATAACCGACATCAATATTGTCTTTACAACCTCTCCAAAGTACGGCAAAGGGGCCAGGTGCGGCCTGCGAAGTACTTTTACAAAATTTTCGATTATTTCTTCGAGAGATCACAACAATGCTTTCACAATTTAACACTGTTACTCTCATTTTCGAAAACCAAATACTAACTGTATTTTGAAAATGTCGACTGTTTTCCTGACGGCAATCATGTTAACTCGTCACACAACTGTCTTCTTCGCTAGGCAACTGCTTCGTCTCGTGGTCCATTGGTTTGTCACGTTCAAGCCAAGGTTTTTTTTTTAATTTCGGAAGGGGTCGTAGCCTTTCATGTTTATTATGACGTATCCCCCTTTCTTTTCAGTCTTTCACCCAGGTCCTTTCTAACTAAATACTGAATTGTAGCATTGGTCCGTGCCTATATATTCATTATTTTGCTAGGAAGGACCTGTGCAAATGACTGAAAAGCAGATGGAGACGGACTAATAAAAATGATAGGCTATGGCCCCTTCCTAAGTTAAAAACCATGGTGCGAACGTGACAAACAAGGGCCCATGAGACAAAGCTGACGCCTGATGAAGACAGTTGTGTGACGAATTAACATCTTTGCCTTCAGAAAAACTGTCGTAAATTAGCAAGATACAGCTAGTATTTGGTTTTCGAGAATGAGAGTAACAGTGCTAATTGTGAAAGCTTTGTTGTGATCTCTTGAAGAAATAATCAACAATTTTGTACTTCCTAAATACATAAAGATGTTTGGACACACCCTACATTATTTACGCTCCAGTCTCAAAACAGCGAAAACCGTAAATATTTACATCCGAAAGTGAATCCGTTGACTCTCATAGTAATCGAAGCCATTTTGCTATTATTTCATATGTAAAGATTGCTTAGTAATAGTAAACAATAAGGCTCAACCGATACTAGCGGTATAGGTATCAAATCAGTTACGGCTAACAATTTGGAAAACTATCGGTTTTTGCGATATTTTGCCAAAAATTGACCGGTTTTGACGTTCCAATACACCATTCGAACCGGTTTTTTTTTTTTTTTAGAACTTTCCAATGGTGCTAATTTCAGAGCGATAGCTTCAGTTGTTCTCAAATTATTTTTTTAAAAAGCCAAAAACCGGTTCCCAAAAATGCACCTTACTGCAAGAAGTTTGCTCATAGAGCTTCGAAATTGAGTATTTTTCAGCAAATTTTGTTTCTGAATATGGAAGAAACATTAACGTTACGGGGAGTAATGCATTGAAGTATCAGTATCAGTGAAGAAGCATTGGACCGTATCGCTATCGGATCGGATCGGTGAAAGTTGGTATCGGCCAAGCCTTAGTAAATATGCGCAACGCAAATTACCGCTTAATACTAAAACGTAGGCCTAATCCCACAAACAACATGCCAAATTCCATGTAGTGCCATCCAGTGGAGCAACAACATACCACTGCTGTACTGCCACGAGCGTAGGGAAAAATTATCAGATAAAAACGTTTTTGTCTCTTATCTAACCTGTAATTAAGCCACATAATGCGTGAAATGTAATGGGAAATGTTTCACCAGAAATGGGGCACTTCATTTTAAGCATTTGAATACACACGCAGGTAAAAACATGATAAGAAATAAGAAAAATTCTTGTGCCCTAACACTCGTTAAACACGGCTGGAAACATAACAAATAAACTACAAACCGCCAGCTCACAGAAAGAGGCTTGCTAAACACTTTCGTTATTTTAACAGTGTGTGAAATGTGTCCGAGAACTTGAATCCTTAGTGTTTTAACTGCTTAAACAACACCAGTACCAGTTACAAAAGAATAAACATCACAACAGTTAAAGGGACATAAATCCCTGTTGTCCTGCATGACTCTTGTTTTGCTACATAACGTATGTAAATGATTCATTTTCTTGTTTTTTCTTGCGTGCGAGGTGATTCGACGATTTAACTCTAAGCTGTGTAAATGTGGCCAACTGCAATCTCATCGGGTCGCACGATATACAGGAAGGATTTTATGTCCTTTTAAGTCATTGGATTCATACCTTTAAGATGTGGGTTTTAAGGTCAAGGGCAACTGTTGGCGCAGTATGCATCATAGCGAGGAGGGTACCCATATCATCATCACCGCCATTACAGAGTACCAGTTGCTGGACAATTCCTAATGCTTGGTGCCGGCAGACAGGGTAAGGAACCATATTGTGAGCGCACCGTGCACCTCCACACTCACGAAAAACCCCTGAAATTGACAAAATATGTTTTGTGAGAATACGTCTACCTCCCTGTCTGGGTTGTTCCACTGTAGAATGAGTCTCTTATCATAACGAAGAAACCGCAAGTGGTTTTACTTGCAATCAGAATAGGCCATGCAAAGTTAATTGTTTGGTTTACAGGCGCATTGAATTATGGCGGGTTAAAATTTGTTATCCGATTCTTGATTCACCCACTAAAATCACATTTTCACCAAATTTTGACATTTTTTGACATCCAGTACACCCTTTTAAGCGCCTCAAAAAGAGCTCTTCAATGGTGCAACTTTTAAACCTCTAGCTCAAACCACTAAGAACTTACACACCAAAAACTAAAAAAAAACTGAATACCACACGACTTAAATTTAACACGTAAGCGATATTATATTTTTTTAGGCTGACTACATGCTCTCTCAGCTTTGAGCTAGGTACATGTCAAAAGAAATGTGGTCAGTTGTTAAATAAAATAGAAAATAAAATAAAATGCCTGGTTGCCTGGTGCTTCAATTTGCAACTTCGCCCTTAAACCCAACAATTTTTTTGCGTGGCCATACATATTCTAAGATAAATTCACGCAAAATTCAAAATAAAAGCAAAGACACTAAAAAGTTTGTTATGCTGCAAATTTTCGACCAAAAATTTCTAGATGTAATAGTCGGCTTGACTTCTTTGGGCACTCAAAAATGTGTGCAGATTCAGCATTCTGCATCACCTGAATTTGGGGTTGGTGTTGATTTCAAGTTTTTAAAATTTATTTATTTAGTCGACTGCTGGGAGTGGTGCTTGTGATGGCTCTCCATTTTGTGTCAAGAAGTTGTTGCACCTTAGGGTGGACGAATTGGTGGATCGTGGGGCAGAATGGCTGCATGTTCATCAGGGAGATTTCGAGAGACATGTTCCATCTACAAATTTTTGTAGAAAATTCGCAGCATAACAAACTTTAGTGTTTGTGCTTTAAATTTTTGATCTATACACAATCACATAATACCACAAGAGGTCAGGCAGCAGGCACCGAACACGGCCCACGACCCAGCACATCTGGTTGGAGGGATTGTATTGCGAGAAAGATTTTCAGGACAACATGCATCTCAAAGGGGCAGTTTCGAGACCGCTTTGAGCTTTATTTATTTCGGCCAGCATGAACAAGAACATAAATGGTAGAATATAATAGAAGTGATCATTATAAAGTGGGGAGCATTACCCCCACATGAGTTGCATGATGCGCTGATATTTCCGCGAACATGAACATGGGAGAATATAATGGAAGTGATCATTATATAGAGCAAATCATTAAGTGGGGGGATTTGAGCCACAGGATGCGCTGATTGAGTAAATAAAGGAAATTACGCATTTGCAGGACAGTGTGTGCAACAATTTGAAGTAACTTAATTTGGTCGAACATGGACATACACGTGAGCTACCAAACAAAACCAATGTTGCAAACCATGGATTAAACACCACCCGTACATAGCACATGCTTCAGCTTTAATTCATCCTAATTAATTCATAATAACAGGTAAAGGCATGTAACACCATGGTAGCTACTCTGCAAAACCCGCTGCAGACCTTGCTGACGTGGGTATTGTCATTATTCAAGAAATTTAATCCAGAACTAAAGAACAACTAAAAGCCCCGCCACACAAAAGGACGAGAGTGGGATCGTCTTTTAATTAATGGTTGAGGATCGCTGACACACAAATTAAACTAATATTCATGGATTTTTTTTTTATTTCATCAGTTTGACTAGCATGATAAAACTCCTCGGTACATCCATTTATAACCGTTCTTTTAAAGTATATGCTTGTGGTTCCAAGTACGTACAATCAAAGAAATAAGTCCCAAACCTGCATTGCTGGAATTATTGCTTAGAAGCAGGGTTAAGGCCTCCATGACTAGGAAGCCTAGAGTCTGCAGGTCGGAGGGAACGCCACTGCCACTGCTCTCTGAAACACAGCAAAGAATCCAAACAATTGTTGGCAGTGGATTAAGTTGACACAGCAATGCATGGTTTAACGTTTATTAGGGATGTGCGAGTAGAAAAATTTTAATTCGAGTCGAGCCAAGTCGAGTTTGCAGCAGAAGAATGAGTATCGAGCCGAGTTCACGTATATGATGGAAATATTTTGTTTGCAAGTTTCTCTTTAATTTGTTAAGATACTAAAAATAAAGATGGTGCTTAACTGACTGTGTTGGTCACGGGTTTCCAGATTTAAGGCTATAACTTGAAAATGGTTTCAGTTATCGACTTTTAATCTGCACCACTGGAAAGCTCTCGTCGAGATGATTGATTTGGTATATTTGAATGTCAAAATCGGTCAAAAATTGGCGAAGTTATCGCATTTTCGCTGGATTCGAGTTTTTCGATTATGGACACAAGCAGCGAGCCGAGTTCGAGCACAAGTTTCATGCTCGGGTCGGCTCGAATTTTAAGAGTATTGCACATCCCTAACGTTTATGCGATATTGTACACATTTATACCATTCAGAAAAAAACACAGGACCGACACTGAAAATTGAGCTGTCTAGTTTTTCAAAAAAAAGAAGCTTAACAGCAAAAGCACTCTTAGAGATGTACCAATATCTGACATGAAACAATGGCAGATATTCGCTGCATCGGTTATCACAGCGTTAGCGTCAGCTTTCTCAAGAGATGCACTGGCAGTCAATTTCTGGGCACTAAATTTTAGGCGCAGAAAAATCTCAGGCTTTGCTTGAAAAATCCTCAGAATTTTTCTCACTCCATTATAAATTGAATTATTTTAAATTCTGAATTACTTTTTACTTTATTAGACATCCGGCCACTAGATACCGGAATCGGATATAGCCGAGGTTTTCCACCACTATATTCGATATCGGAATCTGCATTTTAGTACATTGGTGCCCCCCTAATTGGTGATGATGGATTTTACAAGATTGGGACTGGTAATCAGTTTTCTATTGTTTGGTATGTCGGACCGATCAGTTAGGCATCAGTGCAGCGAAAAAATGTTTACCGGAACTGACTTAACGTGGTCAAATATAAGAACGTATGAACAAGCTAGCAACTTGACTCTTACCTTTCTTCACTTCTTCTCCATCGTCTTGATTGGGTAATTCTTTGAGAAGGGCAGCGTACCGATGGAGGCACGTAACCATAACCTCAAGTAGACCAACCTCACGGTAGACTTCTTTGAAGATCATGTTATGCTGCAGGATGTTGAGAAGTGTCCGCATACAAACAATGCTACACTCCGTCGAACTGTAGAAAATAATAAAGAGAACTTTGTATTATTAAATGAACTATAGCTGGTAAGGAGAGTGTGAAAGTTGGCCACACTCTTCAGTTTTTCTCCGTTGTGTACATGCAAATGTGGAGTCAAATTAGAATTGTTAGTAAGGATCTTGTCAAAATCATCAGTTTTTAACACAAAAGTTCATATATTTCACCCACAAACAATTACTGGTATAGTGGAAAGTTCACTCAAACACTACACATCAGTAAACAATGTCATACTCTTCACACGCAAATGTATGTTTTCAAATACAAATTGTCCATAAATGCCTGAATATTAGGGATCAACCGAATCCGAAGCTGAAAAAGATCTGAATCCTGAGCTTTAGGAATCGGATTCGGCAAAATTTTTAATATCTAGCCTAGACAATTTTTCAATTACATCGCAAATTTTTGGCCGATTTCGACACTTCAATATACCATTCGAAGCATTTTTTCACCAGCTTCCAAATTTCAAATGGCTAGCATAAACTGTTCAGAAGTTATAAGGGAAAAACCAATGAACAAGTTGCGAAAATGTGTACTCAAGTCTTTAAACTTTACTCAATTTATTACTTTAGTCGGCTAGAGAGTAAATTTAGTCTGTATAAAATGCAAAGGGCTAAAACAATCAACAAAAGTTTAATTTTGGATTCGGTTAGGATCCGATCAGGATTTGGTAAATGTAAATTCGGTAGATACCTACTGATCATTCCTATATATCTCGCATCACCCAAAATCGAATGCAGTAATGATTAACAAAAAATTTAAACCAAAAATGGATGGAATATGATTTAATTTTCAACTCTGAGGCCGAGCACTTAACACTATCAGTGGCATAGCTATAGGGTATCAATTAGGTATCAATATTAAATGATCAATTGGTAAAAATTGTCCTAGGCCTGGGTGTCAACCATTCAGTTGAATGGAGCCCCAAACAAGAAGACGTTTCTGCTCTTTCGCTTGCTGAAACCGTATTTGTTTCGCCCTTGTCATAGCTATGGGGGTACATGATAACAAGCGCATCTGCATAACGACTGCTTCGTAAGAGCAACGGAGCAGGTGGGTCGGTTTTAATTTCTGACTCTTTTTCCGGTCTAACAGTGGTTCCATTTTTCCAATATAGGTCAGCATTGAAAATCCTGTCGTCATGCTGCAAAAAGAGGATCCACTTCACCCAAATTTGCATAAAATGAAATCATTGACAAGTGAAAAATACGAAAAAAATCCATGCGGTGGTTTACTTTGAACCACCTTGCGATAGCGATACAAAAGTAGGCTTAAATTTAAAAAATGACAGAAGTGACAGGCAAAGTTTTGACAAACAATTCACCGTTTTGGTGTTGATACAGTAAGTCTCTCTTCTTCAGGCACTAGCTTCTTGGTTTCATATGTATATGTCTTTATATCATCTTGTTTATAATTTGAATACTCGGCAGCAGCCAACCGACGATGGAGAGACAAACACATACAAAACCAAGAATTGCCTAAAGAAGACAGATGTACTGTATCAACACCACAACAATGAATGGTTTGTCAAAGATTTGCTGTGCCATGTCTCTCTTTTTTGAAATTTAAGCGTACTTTTTGGATATCACGCGATCACATTTTCAAAGTTAAAAACGGCATGAATTTTTTCGTATTTTTCACTTGTCAAGGATTTTGTTTTACGCAAATTTTGGCGAAGTGGATCCTCTTCTTCCAGCATTATGCTACAGAAAAACCTTCGGGTTAGGCATAATTGTACTTAATTCATGGGAAAATAACATGAAGTTAAAATTTGTTAACCTTAGTAATCTCTTGAACATTGAAGCTTCTTTCATTTACTGGGCAGAAATAACCCTTTAAAATGTCTAGGTGGGCCAGGGCGACTCAAATGCTGGGCAATCAAATTGAAGTGCCCAGCATTTCAATTTGAGAGCACGACACTTATAAACAAGACATTGGTAGCTTCATGAATAGGCTGAGTTAAGCGAAGATGCATAAAAATACAACACAATCTGGTGGCGTACTGCATTAAATTTCAAGTTTGGAGGCTGTAAGCCCATTCAAAGTAACATAACAACATAACATAATTCATCAGAATAAACGACGGAAATATTGGTGTACAGTACGGAAGTGACGCAATACATGGTGTCAAGCAAAAACCATTTTTGTTTGAGATAACGATATTAATTTGCATGGGCCCAACCAAACAACATAAAATTGAGTTAAATGATGATCTGGCTCAACCGAGTTAGAGTTAACGAGAGGTTACCAAACATGAATGAAAACATAAGTTTGATCAAAGAAAATACTATACCCCAAGATAAACATACGTAACGAAGTGTGTAAACTCTACTTACCTTTGGGCTTTTAGTAGAATGCTCAGACTGATTAACTCTTTGCATGGAACAAAGGTCAGTTGAAAAACTACAAACTCCAGTAATTTGAAGAATTTTTCCTGAAAAAAAATTAACAAATGTTACGGTATGGACAATCCTCGATCGGAGGGTGGTCAAAAAATTATGTGCAACACCTAATAGGGCTGTACCGATACAGAAACCGTGTCAGTAAATCTATAGATATCGGCATCGGATCGGAATCGTTATTTCTTAGCAATTTTTATACATATACCAAACTTCAACATTGCCGATACAGAACTTTTTACTTTATGTTTTCTGCCTGCTACTGCCACAATTCTGGAAATGAAAGGAGAGGAACTTTGTGTTCCCTGCCTTCTGGCATCCACCGTTCCAGAAATAGGAGCATAACATAGTCTCATCTTGAATGAAATCAATGTCAGCATCGGTATCAATAAAAACAATATCATGCGATACTGGATCGGTGTCTGTATCGGATCGGTAAAAATTACATAGGTACAGCCTTAACATAAAAGCATAATTTACCTGTATTTCCGGTGCTTTCAGATGGATCTTTTCGGCAAACTGGGAAAGAGTGTGTTGTGGCTCCAGGATGAAGTAGTTGGAATTGTCAGAGTGATACACACCGCTGATAGCTTCCAACAATATGTTGCACAAGTGGTGAGACGATGCCTTCAAAAATACCGTCTGCAGCACTTGAAAGGCCTGAATATTGCGAACACTCACACCTGCAAGCAGTTGTCAAGAAAGAATTTGTGAAGATTCGTACAGGGGAGGTGGGTGATTGCATTTGTCAATCAGTGACCTTCAACCATAAACTGAAAGACACACGACAAGCATCAAGTTTTAATTGAACATTAACTTCGGATTTGTGTCCTGAATAATGATTAAAACTTATATCTAACCAACGGTTCCGTAGACGATAAGCGTTGATACCTAATGATTTTCTCCTACATGCTAGGGAGTGCAGCAGTAGCGTGTTGCCACTTTACTGGACAATGCCACATGCAATTAGGCCAACATTTGTTTGATTAGGCATACGCTTGAGTGATTAGGCCTATATTTGTGTGATTAGGACTATAATTATTTTATTAGGCATATATTTGAGTGATTAGGCCTGCATTTGAGTATTTAGGCCTACATTAAGTAATTAGGCTTATACTGTATTTGAGTAATAAGTAATTTGTGTGACTAGGCATGCTTGAGGGATTAGGCCTATATTTGAGTAATTAAGCCTATAATTGTTTGATTAGACATATTTGAGTCATTAGGCCTGTATTTGATCAATTAGGCCTATATTTGATCAATTAGGCTGATATTTGAGTAATTAGACCTATGCTACATTTCAGCAAATAGGCCGATATTTGAGTAATTAGGCCTACATTTTTTGATTAGGTGTATTTAAGTGATTAGGAGTACATTTTGAGTAATTACAACGTATAATTTGCACTAGCTACTACTTGCCTAAGCAATATTTAAAGGCACATCCGGTCATAACAGTCATGTGCAGATCTCCATACATGCATGTTACCATCGCACCATTTTACGGGACTCGGCGTAGGAATACAAAACCAACTGAGACAGTATACGAAGCAGCATCAAGTTACAGACTGTTCGTATTTTAACATCACACTTTATAATTTTGTAGGCTAGTATCAAGAACATTCTTCACTCCTCCCATCATTTCTTCATCCTACAGTTTTTGTGTCTTCTTTAACATTCTTCTTCCTTCATTTTCCCTCTTCTTCCTCAAAACTGAAGGATAGGAGGAGTGAAGAATGTTCGTGAAGGCGTTTATACAAGATACCATGCAGAGCCTGCGATGTCGTATATATAGGAGAGACAAGGAAAGGAGTCAGGACGAGAATGGGGCAACACATGGCCAATGTAAGAAACGGGAAGGAAGACAACAGCATCGCAGCTCACTGCATGGAGTCTAAGCATAGTATTGGATGGGAGAAAGCTGAGACGCTGGTGACTTCAAATTCTAAGAATGACAGGCATCTGAGATGCTTAGAATCGATAGCCATACGATTGCATGAAATTGGAGGTGCGTCATTCATGAACATTCAAGGGTCTGCATTTCCCCGGGTTGAAAACATCATTGGAAGGGACCTAAAACAACAGCTTGGCCGACAGTGGAAGCTTGAAAAGCTAGTGAACGCGCTGCTCACGAAATACGGGAGGCTGCGAGGAGCGGAAGTTACGAATTCGTAGCAGACGATGTTGGCGGTTAGGAATTCGTAGCAGACGATGTAGGTGTAAGGAGGCCGATACTTTGTCAAAAGTGCCTGAGGAAGATGGCAGTTTGCCATTGAAAATTCGCAAGACATTGAAAGTGTCCTCGTTGCGTTGTGAAGTTTAGCGGTAATATTCTCCATAATTCTCGGAATTGTGACTCTAATTTGACGAACTTTCACAGTAATATGACGAGCGTTGTTTTCACTGAAAATCCTTCCAAATTTATTGATTTACGATCTTAAAACTACGAACAGGGTAGAGATTCATATATGTAGAATTTTAAATGAATCGGATAATGGATTCAACACAAACAGAGGATGAGACGCTCTTCGCTTTGCTTAGCACCACAAGTCAATAAAAAGGTTAAAAACTTGCACTAAGCCACAACAGTGGAAACTTGTCCACTTAAATTTTCGGTGGATAAAGGACGGAGTCCACCTTCATTAGCAGCTTCAATAATAATACTAAACGATCATATAAAAAACCCAAACTGGTAAAAGGGCCGCCAAGTTCCGAATGGTTCGGCCCTTCAAAGGAGTGATTTCAACACACCAAAACATCGCCAACTTACTCGCACCGAATAATAATTTGGACGTTAAATGAAAACTTAGAACATTGCTACCGACAGTGGCTTCCTGTTCAGTGTTAAGGCATAGTTTAAGTTTTTCTGAACAATGTCGTTAACACGTCACAGTAATTCCAAACACCGGTTACCGGTTTTCTCTAAAACAGGTTAACACATGGATACACAATAGCGCGCAAATAAACTTGTTACTTTCAATGAGAAAAATAGAGTTAAGAACATTAACAGATGGTAAATTGGAAACAACAGTAGAACAGTAAGAGCCATCTTTATGCACTGACTTTTTATTCAAGTGATGTGACATGGATCCAAACTGGCGAACCAGTCAATCACCAGAGCACTATCATACCACCTTTTCTCTAACATTAACGAATATTCAAAACCTTTTGAATGTTTTTTGGTGACGCCTAGTACATAGCAGAGCAAAAAACATTATCCTCCGCTGGCTCAGCATGAATTTTCTGAGCATCACACACCCCTGCGGCCTACCTCGTCCAGCGGGATGCGGCAGCTGAAATCCTGGCAGCTGAAAGAGCGATCCCATGCTGGCCTGACTGGGCTTAAGCTCAATAAAGCCGCATGTAGAAAGAGAGGCCACCAGGAAGACCAAGTTTCTTAATGCTTCTTTCGATTCCTCCGAATTATCTTGTTCTAACCTACAATCAAAACAATGAACGTAAAAATCAATCCACAATAACACGCAGAAATGTAACACTCGCCCACACATAGGAGGCTGCCACACCTTGCTATTTCGTTCATTGCACGACTAAATTCATCTGGAGTAGGAATTTAAAACATGGTGATGAAGAGTAACAAGTGAAAGATAAAACTGGCCACGTGACCGAAAAAGTAACAAGGTACGGCAACTTCCTATCTGCAGGTGGAGTGACATTTCTGTGATTTAATGGGAACAACTTTCACCACCATGGAAAATCAATCCGTTAATCGTACTAAAATTACTTCAGTAGTTAATGGCAGCATTATGACAAGTTACCTGAGCAGAAATTCCGAAAGAAAAATGTATCCCTGGCATGATCGGAAGTCATCGAGCAAAGTTTGTGAAACCTCGCTTGAATCCTTGAGGAAGCAGAAGACTGTTACGAACATCTCCATGATTTCGAGAGGAGAAAGTTCCTGGACGCGTTGCATGTTATCAACGCACAAACCGACACAACCCTTACCTGCAAATATTCATTAAAAGTATATGTTTAGCAATAAACTTCCAACATCACGGCTCAAAATAAACGGGTTTGAACAACACATTTTGTGTCCCTCGTTCCCTAAATGAAGCCAAGCTAATTGTCAAAGGCCTGAAAAATTGTCATTTTAAGCTTGCATTTAAAAAAAAAATTAGTTCTTGTTTGTCAATTTTCCTATTGGGCAGCCACTACCATTACAATATTAATTATACCGTATACCGCTATTAACCCATAACCGCCTGAAAGAACTTTAGACCCCTTTTTTTTAGAGTCCATATGGTACTCAGGCCCGTTCTCGGATTCGAACCGGCGTTCTCTTGGTTTGGAGCCGACGACGCTGACCACTGGGCTGTGACTGCCCGCTTTGCTCGGGGTCCCCGGGGACCCCTCACAAAGCTCGCGCTGGGACTTAGTTTTTCGCTGTTATACGTTGAAGGCGTACGTTCGTATCTAGGCGGTTATGGGTTAGCACCCATGGGCTTCTAAAATTACCTCGAAAAAATAGGGGGGGGGGTGGGGGTAGGGTTAAAAAGCTACAATTCATTTTATGACCCCTACTACTGTCCAGGGATGGTGCATAGGCCTAATCCATTTTGTTAAAATTGCTCATTTACTACGTGATCTGATTTCAGTCAAGCATTACACAAAGTCCTTTTTCTCATTAGAGTGTTCCAGGTTTGCCTAAAAAATGGAGTCACTCTTGTAAGGTATCTGCCAGTCATTACGGGCCGCCCCTGTTTGAATAATGTGTTTTGTAATAATTCCGTAATAAATCAGTTTAAACTGTGAATTATGTTGGAATTTGAAGAGGGACAATCTAATAAACTAAATTTGTAAATGAATGAGAATAAAGGCATTGCAACGCGTGTTCAATGTTGAAGCCAAACTTGAAGTAGTTAAACCTTGTTTAATACGGAATAAACTTGACAAGATTTGGATTACATTGTAACGTACATTCTCAACACAAGAATCAACAAGAATTCAACACCGGACTCTGCAGCCCTTGTCTTTTATATGCTCCGGTCGGATCCAGAGCTCCACCGGACAACCAATCAGCACATGAGTTCATTAACCAATCCAGTTCTTGGTTACAAAGTTTTTACCAATCGGTGGCCAACAATACTTGGCCATATTCTCCTGCACGTCCGCTCATGGTTTTTGGCGCAAAACCTAAAAGTCCTTGCTGTTAAACAATGGTTTTGGCGCCAAGAAGAGTCAACTACCGTTTCAAGTACACAAGTAGGTATGAGGGTAAGCCAATGTCCGTTACAGCATTGAATTTTTGCTAGACATAATCCAGATTAAATGTTGGCTTAACTGTTGATTTTGTTAAATGTACGATGCTTTTACTTAATTTTTTTACAGAAAAACCAAGACTTAAAGGGATACAACGTTGATATCGTTAAACATTAGATGCATTTAGTCCATTTTTAGCAGAATTTGACGATTTTTTTTAGGGAGGAGGGGCGTTAACAAAGCTAAAACACGAGTTCTAACCTTAAAGTATTTTTGAGGGGTGGGCGTTAATTTGCCAGGGCATTGAAACGGTGATTTATGGTACTTCTAGCTAGAACACACGTCACGAAACACACACGCACAAACTTCTGGCACTAGTCTGTCATGTGACACTACATCCTGAACCACTCATCGGGCAAGTGAATCGAGCACGTCTGAATGGACTGACTTGGTTGGAAGCAATAATATTATTCCCCTCTGAAGTCCCTTTCGCATTGGCGCAGGTTTAATTTTAATAATTAAGTCAACAATTGCTATTTTATTATTTTCTTCATTCAGAACTTTCTTATTTTACGAAAACACAAACGGTACACCACAAAGAAGAAACACCAGTTCCTTGAATTTTGGTAAAAATAGGATTATGGTGTTTCTTCTATGTGGTGTTGTGTTTGTATTTTCAAAAAAAAATGTCGTCTGTCTGCCATAGTTGCCACCGGCTGCCGATGTTTTCACATATAACTTTCTTACGTTATTTTATTTTTCTTAATCGTTGATTCGTCGCATGTAAATTTTGCATAAATGACAGGCCTTGGCCGAACCATATAAAACACTGAATATCTGCACGCATTGTGATCAATCATCGAACGAACCTCGGGGAGAGAAAGAAGCAAGCATTTTGGATTTTAGACATTTTTCTCCCAGGCCTAACGAGGAGTCAGGGGATGGTCCTTCTCCTAACCAATTTCAAAGCCCTTTGCACATTAAATAATCAAAAATACCCAATAAATTTCAGTTTTTTACTAGCCTAGTCGCTACAATTTTGGACAGAAAAAAAAAGGCAAATGGTGACAGTATTAAGATATCAGGGTTGAAGAAATCTCTGTAAAACAAGCATATTTTCAAAAAGTCAAGATATCACTTCATATCTTCGAAAATGTTCGATGATCAACATCCATGTGCCATGTGCCGATACTAGGAATAAAGTACAAACGAACAGCATTGCAGTCCACCACACGGAGATGCAACACAAGATAAATTGGGAAGAAACAAAAACGCTTCTAATCTCCAACTCTAAAACTTAGTGATATTCATCTGAGAAGCCTTGAATCCCTGGCTATTCAACACCACAACCAAGAGAAGGCTGTGCTGATGAATATCCAGGGACCCTCAAACCGTGGAATTAGCTATCTAATGCGTGGCGAACGCAATGTGTTGTTGAGAAGAAAATGGGAGTCCAACCCAACAAATACTGGGAGGCCACGCTCACGTTTCAAAATTCCTCGCAGATGAACAGTTGTTGCACGATGTTTTAAGTCAAAGTTGACTGCCTGAAGACGCTCGCCTGTGAATTTTCGTCTCCAGAGTGCTGATCGTCGAAAATTTGCGAAGATATGAAGTGATATCTTGACTTTATGAAAATAGGCGTGTTTTACAGTGATTTCTTCAACTTTAGATGAATTTTCATAGTAAGCGGTGTGATGATTTCAAAGATATCAGGGTTGGCGCCATTGTGTTTCTGTCTAATATTTACTGCTACGAAAGGCTTTGCAGCAGGGAGTTATATCGTGATAAATAATATAAAAACACTATACCCCTCTCACCCACAGACAAGGAGGGAAAGCGAATACATGAACTAACAGCCAGCAGAACAGCTTTTGCTTGGCTACCCGTTCAGGCCCAAATTACTTGCTCTGCATGGCACCTGTCTCTTTCATGTGCAGGCGAGGCGTTCATGCGAATTCGACTGATGTAAAACTATTTTTGTTTATTTCCTTAATTCATCGTTAGTTTAGGTAAACAATTACTAGATAACTTAACATTTGTGTGGTAAGTTATTATTGCGTGCGGTGGGGCTTGAAAAAGAATTTTTTTTAACGGACCTCGTTTTCCATTAAGAGTTTCCCCAAGTAACGCAACTCTCTGAAACTTACTGTGGATGTAGGTGACTACTGGGTGACTGAGGCCATGGCGCGACAGTGTCATGAGAACCTCGGCAGCACTCTTGCGCCAAGCGACATTGTGAGGGGGGCACCAACTGGTGATGGCACTGAAGAGTAATGTCAGGTCATCCTTGCGTGCCAGCTCCTCAGCCGGAGCCAGGTTACTACAAAGGCGTACTAATACCTGTTATGTGAGAAAAAAAATTCAGTTAGAATTTCATACATACGAGTTATTCCAGCAGTTCAACATGAATGGGAAGCTCTTTCCAGGCCATAGTAAGGCTAGGGCAGGTAAGACTGTACACAAACTGGGAGGGGGTCGGGGCAATATCGGGGGGAATGAAAAGTAGAGGCAGTCCCTTTTCAGGTTGAAAATTGCCATGCTAAACACTGGAATGAATTCATGCTACAATAATTTAACGTGTATAATCCGCCTCCCAGACAATCAGCACCACTAAAAAATAAGGGGGTCATGCAAAAATAAACTCTCATATAACCCACAGCCCCGAACAACCTACGGGTAATCAACAAGGTTTAACGAACCCCACTAGTGCGTACCGTAAAGTCATGCTGTTGGCCTTCCAACACATTTATTATCTTGTAAACCATGGTAAAATAAAAGCTATTTTGATCCCCATGTGAGAAAGTGCTGCGACGTACGTAACAGAAAATTTCGGCCGGTCGCAGAAAATAATCGCTGTCAATTTGTTTTTTACCGTAGGCCTAAGCCGCACTTTTTCGATATATGCGGAAACAGCGATAATTTCGCTAAATATTGACCGATTTTGACGTTCAAATACACCATTTTAACCCTTTTTTGCCAGCTTTTCAATGGTGCAAGCCACAACTCACTAGCTCCTCCCATTCTGAAGTTATTTATATAAAAAAAA
>JAHWFP010217978.1:0-16692 GCA_023313725.1 Lithobius niger | reverse complement strand
ATACAGTTTATAGAGTACATTCGCCACAGGTTTGGAATTACGGATATTTAACAGATTTGCGGCACACAGTTCAAATAGTTAGACGCATTCCAAGCTTTCCATTAATGAATTGAAACATATAGATAGTTCATGTGATATGTTTATGCTTGGCAAAGTCAATTTGTCGCCCTCCAAAACAAGTTCAGAAACGATCTCACCGGGTTTCTTGCTTTGTGTAAGGTGGTCGTGGCTGCGTTGCGGCGGCTCGAATTTTCCAGTCGGTTTCGAATTTCTCTGACGTCAATTTCCATCTTTCTGTTCGAGCGCCAATTCTGCCAGGACTCCCCTTCGCCCCGGATAGCTTGGGAGCCCTGGGCAGGTGAAAGAGATCCAATTCTGAGGATTCATCTTCAACTTGTTTAATGCAGAGAACCTTTGGATGAGAGCAGACGCTCTCTCCGGTTGCTCGCTCGTGTTGCTTCTCTCTCAAGTCTGGCGTCGCTCGCTTGGAGCGCTGCCGTCGGGCAGAGGTATGGGGACGTTGTCAGGGCAGCAGGTGGCCGCAAGGGGCGCACCCTGACAGGTTCCCCCCCCCTCAGAGCAAAGGCCCGTCTTTGCAAGACGAGTGAGCAAGGGAAAGGGGAGCTTACAAAATTCCTTTACATAGAATCAAGGTATAATAAAGTCGAATCACACAAAAAAAAAACGAGTAACATGTTCGCAATCCACATCTTACAATGAATGTCCACTGCGCAAAGAATCACGCACACCTGCATGGCTGCATGGCCACGGCTTAGTCCTTGGAACAGAAAGTACAGTCTCTGTGTCGCATTGCCTAATCGGCGTATCACACACGAAGTTGAAAGTCCCATCTTCCACTACCGGATTCCAACGTCTCACTTTTCGTCACTGTCCCATTGTGCCGTAGATTTCCGCGGTTGAACCAAATTGAGGGAGAGGTTGGCTGAAATGGTCTGCGAAGCACAATTACATATTGAGGCAAACAACGCTGACTTCCAAATTACGTGAGGCCAACAAACTTTTCAACCGAGGCCAATTCTTAAGCGGCTACAACACTTTACGTTTGTGTACTGTCCATCACCGACCTTGGGTAGGGGGAAGAGTTGGAGACTGTAACTCCCTCACCGACGCCGCGGCACCGTTTCTCTTTCGCTTCACACATTAGCATTCCGCCGTCCCCAGTCTTCATTACTGAGATTCACAAACGGGGCGGCGTCTGACGTCAGAAGCCAGATGTAGTCCGTTAGGTGGGCCGGAGGTTTCACCGTTCTCGCAGTCCTAGTAGTGGGGCGAGTCGTCTCGCCTCTTGGCTTGGGACTAGCGTTTTGCTCGTTGTCACTCCGCATCCGGGGTTGGTCCTCGTCGCTGGAGGGGGTCCATTCCGGGTCAGGGTTATCATCGTCCTCCGAGGAGCTTGATGAGGGGTCTGGCGATTCTCCCTCGCTGTCGGAACTGCTTTCTGAAGAGTCATTGTCGGGTCGTAGAGTCCTTACTGGGGCGGGAGCCGCAACCTGCTGAGTCGTCTCAGCCTTGGGCCCATAGCGGTCCATTGTGCCTGGGTCCCAATACGGATGCATGTCTTGGACGTTGACTATCCTGACATCTTGTGAGTTGTCGGTGGCAACAATCTCGTATGTCACGGCGCTCTTCTTCCCTTTCACACGGTAGGGTGCTTTGTACAGAGGCGCTAATTTCTTCGTTAGCCCCTTGTCGGCATCGGAGAGCATGTGGTTGGTGATTTTCACTAGCTCCTTCGGCTTGTACGAGGTTTTCCTCCTCTTCGCGTCATAGTTCAGTTTCGTTGTCCTTGCCGCTTCGACGAGATGTGCAGCGGCGAGGTCAATTGCTTTCTCTAAGGTTTCTCTATGGCGCTCTGCGTGGTCCTGCATGGATAGACCCGATTCGGTGTCCGGGAGACTGATCATCGCCAAAGGATACTTCGGATCTCTGCCGCGCATCAAAAAGTGTGGCGTTTCCCCGGTACTGATGTGAGGCGTCGTCCGCAAGGCCCATTGGAGTGCGGGGAGTAATGGACCCCATTGGTCGTGTTTGTCATGAATAAAGGCTCGCAAACAGCCTTTAAGAGTTCGGTTGACTCGCTCCGTCAGGTTTGACTGCGGGTGGTAGGCAGTCGTGCGATGATGTTTCACACCGGAGATGGTGAGGAGGTCTTCGAATACCTTGCCTACAAAAGCCGGTCCGTTGTCCGAGACCAAGATGTTGGGTGCGCCTTCGGCTCTGAAGATCTCCGTGAGGAGTTTCCTTGCCGCAGTCATTGCTTTAGCATTCTTTGTCGGAGTCAGCCAGCAGTACTTTGAGAAGTAATCTACCATGGTCAGGACGTACTTGTGGTGGTGGGATGTTTCAGGGAGTGGCCCTACGAAGTCTACGCCAATCATATGAAGAGGGTGGTCGGGAATGACAGGTTGCATGTCCCCCGCCTTTTTGGTCTGGGCGTGTTTCGCGATTTGGCAGTTGGGGCATGAGCGTACGTAGTTCTTGCAGTCCGTGAACATGCCTGGCCAATGAGCAATGGCTCGCAGGCGCTGCATGGTCTTGGTAACTCCGAGGTGCCCCGCTTGCTGGTGGTCGTGGCAGTCATGCAGATATGTCCTCCGGAGTAGTTTTGGGACGTAAATCCTCCAAGAATGGCGTGGATCACCCCTGAACGGTGCTAGTGGATCCTTGTAGTAGATGAGCCCATCGTCTCCCTTGACGTACTGCTTCAGGATCTTGGTGACCTGGTTAAAGCTTTTGTCGTTACCTTCTCTTGACGGGCTGGTTAGGGTGTTGGATACTTTTTTGACCCCTTCGTCATTCTGCTGTGCTTGCCGTAGTTGATCTTTGTCAGCAATGTCAATGAGAGGTTGTTGTCTGATGTACAACATCGGGTATCCCGAAGGTTTCGCTTCATCCATGGTCTCCTCCTCGAAGTCTGGAGTCTTGAAATGTGTGTCTTCACCATCTGTGGCGGGAGCTGGATTTCTCGACAAGGCGTCAGCCACAATATTCTGTTTGCCTGGACGATGAACCACTTCAAAGTCAAAAGTTTGGAGACGTATCGCCCATCGTGCGGTGCGTGCAGATGATCGTTGCTTCGAGAGAATCCACTTTAAGGCCTCGTTGTCTGTGACAAGTTGGAATCTCGTGTTTCCCACGTAGGTTTCCCAGTTTTCCACCGCTTCGACGGCTGCGAGAGCTTCCAGCTCGAACGAGTGGTACTTCTTCTCTCGGTCCTTCAAGCCTCTGCTGAAGAATTCTATAGTGCGAGTTTCTCCATCAATTTGCTGTGTCAGGACTGCTCCCAACCCTTCGATGGATGCGTCCGATTCAATCCTGAAGGGTTGTGAGAAATCTGGCAGCGCCAGGATCCCCGCGTCGAGAAGTTTCCGTTTGAGACTGTCGAAAGCCTGTTGGTGTTCAGACCTCCAGCGGAAGGGTGTGTCGACCTTCGTCAATCCATACAATGGTTTTGCCGTCTCGGCAAATTCCCTCAGGAACTTCCTGTAGAAATTGCAGAGCCCAAGGAACTGCTGCACTTTTCGTCGTGTTGTTGGTACGGGGTAGTCTCTGATGGCTGCCACGTGGTCACGTGCGAGTTGAACTCCGTCTGCGGTGACTCGGAGACCCAGGATTTTCAGCTCTGGAACTACGAAGTGGCACTTCTTCCTCTTGAGGGTAAAGCCTGCCTTCTGGAGTCGCTGAAAGATCTCTCGTAGTGCCCAGCAGTGCTCTGACCATGTCCTCGTGGCTACGACGATGTCGTCAATATATAGGACGCACACGGTGTTAATGAGGTTCCCCAGGATCCCTGTCATGACTCGTTGGAAAGCCTGGCTCGCCGTTTTCAGGCCGAAGGGAAGAACTTTCCATTTGTACAGTCCTTTGTGGGAAATAAATGTTGTGCAGTCTTGGCTGTCTTTGTCCAGGGGAATTTGATGGAAGCCTTGCTCCCCGTCTAGCAGCGAGATATATTTTGCCCCAGCCAGGAAGTGGAAGACTTCGTCAGTACGAGGCATAGGATACTTGTCAACCTTGACTTGTTTATTAAGCTCCCTGTAGTCGAGAACTGGTCTGAAGCCTCCCCCGTTTTTCTTTCTCTTGAGGAAGAATGGGGAGCCCCACTCGCTTGTTGTCTTCTCGATTCTGCCACTCGCCTCCAGTTCGTCGATCATTTTGCCCAACTCACGCTTGATGTCGGGAGCCGCTCGATAGGCACGTTGCGCGACTGGGTTGGGTTCGGAGTGGAACGAGATGTGGTACTCGTATCCGGTTACTCGTCCTGGTTTTCCAGGGAAAACATCTTTGTAGTCTGCCAGTAAGCTGTCTAGTTCTTCGTATTGCTCAGCTGACATTTGGTTGAGCTTCTTGTTTCCGTCGGAGGTGTGGATGAACCACATGGGGTTTGTGACCGGCGTGGATGGGTTTGCGGCATGTGCGGTCAGAGGGAAAGTGTGTCGCACGTCACCTTCAAAGTTGCCGACGAAATTAGCATAATCGATGTGCAGGCGTGTTTGCACGTGGAAAGCTCTGCCGAGGATGCAATCCATAGCTAAGTTGTCATGAACAGAGAATCGGACTGTCTCGTGCCTTCCTTGCGTGATGATGGGTATGCTGATTTGACCCCGTGGTAGGGTTCCCGTCGAGCCGTCGGCGAGCGTCGGGGGAAGTCCCTTGTATGGTTCCATGAATTCATCTGCTCCCGGAAGGAGGTAGTATAGCCATGCTGATCTAATGGCGTTCCCTTCACAGCCGGAGTCCAGACCGCTGAAGAAACCGTGACCATAGGCGATGGTGTGTATGGCTAGCATCGTCCTTGGTGGAGCCATGTACATCTGTGAGGGTCCAGTTTGCGTAGGTGATTGCTTTGGTCGGTCGCAAAATGAGGAGATGTGACCAATTTCCTTGCACCTGTAGCACTCGACGTTCTTGTGCCACGGCTGCGGTCCCAGCTCCTTGCTGCGCCTTTTCTTGTGACCTTTGTCTTCGTTATCCGAATTCCCTCCGTCTGGTGACTTTGCGCTTGTCGGCGACGCTGTTGTCTTGGTTGGTGGAACTGAAGACGATTGGTATGGAGGAGCCACCGGGTTAAGCGTCGAAGGCGTTGGCTGCGATGAGGTCTGTGATGAAGCCTTGCCTTGCTCTTGGTGTCTCTGCGTCGCCCTGTTGCCACTGTTCCTGGACTGAGACTCTGGAAAGCGCATGAAAGGCGGGAGGCTTCTAATTTTCTCTAGGAGACCCCTTGGCGAGTCGTAACTAAACATGGCTAGGTTTGACTTGATTTGGCCCGTCATCTGCGTGATGATCGCTGTGGCTTGGTCTTTCTCTGGCATCTTGTTCTGCAGTTTGTTAATCTGCCGCAGGATTTTATGCACAAATTCCTCTGGAGGTTCCAAATGCTGCTGGTGAATGGTGGCAATGTGAGCCAGTCTGTCTTGGTCCGTCATAGGCTTCTTGAAGGTCGCTTTTATCGCTTGCTTCGCCTCGTCCCAGGTCTTCGGCTTTTCTGGTATGGCGAACCACCAGTTCCTGAATTTCCCCCTCAGACAGCTTGCCAGGAGGTTGTGAAGATCCCTAGGGTGAAGATCTTTGCCCGTCATAAAGACTGTCATGTCGTCAATCCACTCGGAAAGATTTGAGTCGTCTCCAAGATGTGATGGGGTTAGATTGAAGGAAGTCATCGCTGTTGAGAGCCTGCTGAAGAAGGTGTCGAGGGTGGACGCGTCCTCCGTGGAAGGTGGGTCTTGGTGGTCGGTGAAGTCTCTTGAAGCTCTGCTTGTGACTGTGGTCCTTTCTTGTGAGGTCAAATTGTCCTTACCTGACGGAAGTCTGCAGTCGTGTGAAACCTCTGGATACCCGCCGCGGGAGGATCTGCCCCTGTGCACGTCCGCTGGTTCCCTCCATGAGTCCATGCCGTTTTCACCAAAGAGTGGAGGAGCTGATTGTGTTGAAAGAGTCTTGGGTTTCGCCCCTGCTTGGTTGGAGGAGGAGACTGGGGTTTTCGAGTGAGGTGGCATGTCATGAAATATCCCACGTTGGTAGCCCGTCAAATTCCTCGAATTTCGTGGTTGTGGGCCCCAAAAATCTTGAGAAAAGCCGTTTTCCGCAATTTCCCTCGGTAATCTGCCGGTAATCTCGGGTAATCCCTGGTAATCCTTGGGTAATCCTCGGTAATCCCTCGAGTGATGTGGAAATCCCGTGGATTCTCGATCATGAGGCCATCTTTCCTTGTTTTCTTCGGGTAATCCCGGTAATCCCTGGGTAATCCCCGGTAATCCCATGTTGACCTGCGGTAATCCCTGTCGGGGGGTCTTTGGCTCTTGGTGGCCCTGTGTTTGGGAGGTGGTCTCTTGTAATTCCCACGTGTCCCTTCCACAGCTGAAGTAGCCCCCTGGTAATCCCTGGTAATCCTGTTGGTGGGACCCAGAGCGGTTGGAATGGTGTTTAGTAGGCCCACGGTAATCTGTGTCTTGAGGTAGTCTTTGGTTTTGGTAAGATTGTTCAGGGTTGTTTAATTTTTTATTGGTCTCTGCCAGATCCCTAGTTAGTTTTGCAACTTGGTCTTGTAAATCATAATTTTGTGCTTTAAGTGATGTCAGTTCAGCATTTACAGAATTCAAGCACCTAATGTTAGTATTCATTGCTTCTGAAGACGTTTGCAAAAAATGGTTCGTTTTTTAACGAAGCACGGCGCCGATCTCTCCCAACGAAGGCGATAAAATCTGCTGCTCGTCGTCGTATTTCCGTAAATGAGGCGGGCTGATGGCGCCATCCTGTGGCGCGTCGTCGAACGACAACGTTCCCGAATGATTAGCTGAACCCACTCCTTGCATGAAGTTAACATTTAACTGTGCATTACACGGTGCAACTGCGACAGGTAGAACTTCGTCAGGAATGTCCACAAAAACATCTGTCGATTGTCTACCGTGAGCACTTTCTTTCTCGTTAGTCGACATCTTAATTTGTAATACGGCCAACGTTTTTCAAATTGAATGCTGTCCTACGAACGCTGCAGTGCTATGCCGGTTAGGTCACTTAGGAGACGGAGCAGCGAGCCGTCGCGTAGCAACGGTGACCTGACAAAGGAACGAAGCGCGCGCTTTGCTGGTTGCCATGGAAACACAGTTCGTGGCGTCTGCCCTATGGGAAAGTTTTGATAGCGCCGGCAGTTTGATTAATCTGGCGTTATTTCTTAAAATGGGAATACAAAGTTCGTCTAACACTTTTCTAGAATTAGAGAAAATATAGTTTTGGTGGCATCAGTGAGAGTTCGATTTCGTTTCCCCAGATTTAGCCTATACAGTTTATAGAGTACATTCGCCACAGGTTTGGAATTACGGATATTTAACAGATTTGCGGCACACAGTTCAAATAGTTAGACGCATTCCAAGCTTTCCATTAATGAATTGAAACATATAGATAGTTCATGTGATATGTTTATGCTTGGCAAAGTCAATTTGTCGCCCTCCAAAACAAGTTCAGAAACGATCTCACCGGGTTTCTTGCTTTGTGTAAGGTGGTCGTGGCTGCGTTGCGGCGGCTCGAATTTTCCAGTCGGTTTCGAATTTCTCTGACGTCAATTTCCATCTTTCTGTTCGAGCGCCAATTCTGCCAGGACTCCCCTTCGCCCCGGATAGCTTGGGAGCCCTGGGCAGGTGAAAGAGATCCAATTCTGAGGATTCATCTTCAACTTGTTTAATGCAGAGAACCTTTGGATGAGAGCAGACGCTCTCTCCGGTTGCTCGCTCGTGTTGCTTCTCTCTCAAGTCTGGCGTCGCTCGCTTGGAGCGCTGCCGTCGGGCAGAGGTATGGGGACGTTGTCAGGGCAGCAGGTGGCCGCAAGGGGCGCACCCTGACAAAATAACTTCTTTGTGGTTTGAGCTAGAGTTTTTCACTTTGCACCATTGAAAAGCTCGTTTCAAGCTGGTTAAAATGGTATACTGGAATGTCAAAAACGGTCAAAATTTTGTGAAAATCTGATTTTTAGCGTGTGAACCAAGATTGAGATAAAAAATTTTGTCCCGCGATAATTTAATACACCCGCACGCGCCTGTAAACCAAACTATTAACTTTGCATGGCCTAAACATTCCAATATCTTAGTTATTTCACGAATATTGTTTAAATAGCTGTTTTACTTCTTCCTTTTTTCTGTTTATCAAGAGTGTAAGCAGTTGACTTTCCATAACCGTGCTTTTGTAATCCGTCATGGTTTCATTTTGCCTTGTTTTAGCCTAGTCTTACAACTGTTTTCATATGGGGTGCACGGTAAAATACTTACTTTTTATGGTAACACCAATACAAGTTGTATGCCTTGTTGTTTTCCATTTTTTGTAAAACATGTAAAAATGTTTTTAAGTTTTGATACTCTCGTCTAGGATTTGACCAATTGTTAAAAAAAAAACTTCCCCTAATCTGATAATTTGTATTATTATTACTAGAAACGGCTGCAAGACTCAGTCCAAAAGTTCAAAGAGTACGAAGATGCATTGGACATCATAACAGAGAATCTTAATTCCATTGAACCAGAATTGGCAAAAGAGCAAGGAATTACACCAGTGAACTTAGAAGATGCTAAGAATCACCAAAACTCAGTCAGGGTAAATTAAACAAAATGTCTATTTATCCACACTTTACAGTTAAAAGTTCGCACCTTACGAAAAATAGCATTTGCCACTATTATAAAGATTTGAGTGAATGCAACAAAACTGTTGTAGAAGAAAGCCAAGATGGAAACGAGCACTTTCAAGTGCTGTACGAGATTTAAGATTTGTATGTTCAAGTTTCTGTTTCCTTAAGAAGTGTCCATGATGAAACGTAGGGCAAAATTATTCTTTTGGATTTTCTTAAATGCATGTTCGGGCTGAAATGATGATTTAAGTTCCTTCCCAAAGGTCTGTTCTCATCAATGTTTCTGCACGCGAGGAGAATTTTGATCATCACTGTGTTCAGACTCCACCACAAATCATAACAATAGCATTATTCAGGTGATTAGCCCTTCTGACGCCAGCCAGAAAAAGAGCACCTGCTAGCTCAAACCAGCCAGTTTTTCGCAGTGCAAGAAATGATTGCACGTCTTCATTAAAATTCATGTAACTCCCTTTAAAAACGTTGCAGAGGCTTCATTTTTTTTAAACAGCTCTTAATACTTAGGCCTTAATCCGAATATTCACAGAAAAAATTATAAGGCATATTTAGGGAGGGGGAAATGGCAAATGTATTACAAATCAAAAAAATCTAACATAGTACTGGCTTTGAGAGCAATTTTGACCAACTTTATATGCTGAAAGAGTACTTTTTTTTGCATAAACGTAATGATATATCTGTTATCTTTCTTTACACCAAAAATAAAACAGATATGTGTGATACTTTTTTTTTAATTAAATAAAATTGTCACGCATGTCAGTAGTGCATTAATCTCTCTCAGGGGCGGCTGCCCTGCTTGGCAGCTTCCTTCTGCTCAACAAAATTTAGGCCTATTTGTAGCGCAAGAAATGATTGCTCGTCAGCATTAAATTCATGACAACGTAGTTCATTCCCTTTAAAAACTTAGTTGAGGCTTTAATTTTTTTTTAAACAGTTCGTAATACTTAGGTACCTGAATATTCGCACAAAAAATTCTACGGCATATTTTTTTGAGGAAAAATGGCAAATGTATTATACATTTTTAAAAAATGTAACACAGTGCGGACTTTAAGAGCAATTTTGGCAACTTTATATGCTGAAAGTACTTTTTTTTTCATAAACGTAATGATATATCTGTTATCCTTCTTCACACCAAAAATTAAGCAAAAATGTGTGAAACTTTTTTTTAATTAAATAAAATTGTCACGTCTGTCAGTAGTGCATTAATCGCTCTCAGGAGTGGCAACTTCCTTTTCAACAAAGTTTGGGCCTATTTTGTAGAAACGGGCACGTAATCACACAGCCATAATTATTTACATCCATTTGGCAAGCTATTCGTAATGAAAATCCTATGAGATAGTGTTTCTCCTTCATTAGGGCTGGGAAAAAAAAAAGCATTTTATTTTCAGTTGTTCCATTGGTCGAGTGACGAAGCTCTTCAGCAAAGCGTAGGCTAAGCCTATTCCCGACTCGGACTAGTTAATATCGTGTAAATCTCCGAAATCCATATTGTTAAAAAAAAAAAAAAAACTCCAACGAAGAAAAATCATTTCTCAAATGTTCACACTTCTAACCCAATCCTGAATTCGCGGATATGGCGGTATAATGGATTAAAATAGAAGGCAACCGCTCAAGCGACGTGAGACTAGCAGGATGACTGCTGCTGGCCGGGGCTCAATGGTCGGCAGTGGCGGGTCAGGCTTTCTTGGTCGGCAGCGGCAGCCGGGCCTCCTTGGTCGGCAGCGGCCATTCTTATCGCTTCGTGCTCCGATCCAATCGGACGCATCGTATTTCAATTCACATAACGAATTATTGATCATTTTTCAATAAAAAAAAACGTTATCACAGTTCTCTTTACAGTTTTTATCTCTCAAAGACGTCCATAATTTGCGAATTTACCTCGGTCTAAAGTGGTGCACGATGTAATTCAAAATCCGAATCGGGAGAGTCGCTACGTGATGCAATGGCCGCCATCATTTTTTTTTTCGAAACTCACGGGGGCAGCGAACGAACACGACATAGCTCGGGAAAAAATTAAATATTATTGGTTAGAAACTAGTCATGTGGGCAAAATTGGCGGGAAATTGTAACCGACACATGCCTTTAGTGAATGAACGCTCCAGGAGCGATCAATGCACCACGCGGACTGACGTACAGCTCGATAAAGTGGCTCCCGTAAATTCTACGGGTCCGGCACGCAACGGTTGGCTTGCGTGCAAAGGGTTAAAGATTCTGTAAAAGCACTAAGTGTCAAAGATTCCTAAACTTCAGTAAGATTCACCCAATTTAAGTAGTTTACGACATTTATCCTTGTCCTGTCTCTCGAAACTGAGAGATATATGCAAAATCTGGTGCAGTTTCCAACATCCTCGTTTATCTTTTTTAGAACATTTCCAACAAGCTGAACATTGAAAAACAACGTCTGCAGGCTGCAGTCCAGGCTTGTGAAGATGCAACGGCTTCACTTAGCCGCCCAAGTAGCCCTGAAGCAGGAATTCCCAGTATGATGCCTGAAAAGGAGACCTTTGTTCGGTTACGTCTTGAAGATCTCATCGATCAAGTAAGTGATTTAAGGCCATGGTGAAAATGAATAAGATCGCCGTTAAACGTTGCTGTGTTGAAGTTACTGGTGTGCTGTGTTTTGCTCGGTGATTTTGTTAGTGATGGTAGATGCTGTCCAAGCACAGCTGATTCTACTAGGGTTCTACGTTTATTATACATTAGTGATTCTGCTAGACTGTCATGCAGAAGAGAACGATACAGGAATCCCGGTTTGATAGATTATGGCACGCCAGGAGTTTAAGCGTCAACAAAATTTTTTACCGTAGTTAGGGAACATTCAAAGTACGATGGTTGCATTTTTCTATGCCATTGCAGGATCTAAATAAATACAGATGTTGAGCCTTTGGCTTGACGTCTTTAATTATAATCAGGATCTGAACAGCCATGCTATCTGATAAATTTTCTCATACACACTCAAAAATAAAGCAATAAAAACCATGACAACAGCAGAAAATATGAATGAATTTGGTTGACATTTGTTTTGAGTTAAATTGCTGTCCACAACAAACACATTCAAACATTTTCTTTCTTCTCCTCAAAGGCTGAAAGTGCTCAGATGACCATTAGCCGCAATGTTAATGAATGGGAAGAACTAGAAAGATGTCGAGAAGAATTACGGAAATGGCTGTCGGAACAAGAAGGAGCTGTTATCAATTTCAAGTCAAAGCCTGCTCGACTGCGTCAAGAGGTTGCACAAGGAGAAATTAACCAAATCCAGGTTAGTGCTGGTGCATTGTTGGCAAAATTAATACAACATCCAGCTTGCATGAATACTGCTCTTCCTAAACATTTTCTTTGTCTGATAGTATCTAAAGAATCAGATTGATGAAAAACGTCAAGTGCTGGAGGATATTGAGCAGAGGCAACAAAACCTGTCCCCCGACTATGTGGACAGGACTCTTAGAGAAGAACTGGACGAACTGGAGGCACAGGTAAGCAATATAATTTCAGAGGGTGTGTAATCTTCTGCACCAGAGAAATGATTCTTAACTCTGTACATGCGTAGTAACCAAATTTAGCGTGCAGCATTGTTGCTAATCATGCATTGAGCCTCAGGCCGCTGATAACGTTTAAACAAGGAACCTCGTAATTCGGTTCTACTGCTTCTTAATATGAAATTAACTAAAAAATTGGCCATGGAATATCACCTAACAGTAAGGCTGTACCGAACAGATTTAGCCGAACAGATTTTGGCAGGTTTTGGGCTGATCGGCAAATATCGGTTCGGCGAACAAAAACCTGCAGTTTTTCGATTTTTGTCAGGCCCTTGACAATAAATAAATTCTGTTTCTCCACATGTTTGTTACCTTTTATGTTAATTTAGGCTAGGCCTACATGTTTTACATTGTGTAGGCTAAGGTTAATAACGGACAAATTTTTACTTTTATTTGGGTAAAAAAAAATGTATTCCAATGTTTTCATTGGCCTACTAATTTGTTAGCCTACAAGTTTGTGTAAGCCAGAAAAAAAAAAATTGTTAAAAATCTGTAGCGATCGGTGCGGTTAAATCGGATCGGTACACTAATCAATTTGTAACTGATCGGATCGGAATCTGTTCGGCAGAAAAAATGCTGATCGGTACAGCCTTACCTAACAGTCATCATTAGGTAACATTGAATAAACAAACCAATTCTGTCGTATGATTCTATTTTTCGCGCTGTGCTCTCATTCTCAAGGGGCAGCAGTTGTGAGCCTTTCAAGTTGGCTGCACGTTGTGCTCATTATCATCTAAGAGAATCGCTTCCGAGCGATGTGGATTATTATGTATGAGCTGACAATTCAAACAATCAAAAAGGATTAAGTGATAGCAGCTGGAACTATGAACTATTATTGGATTGGTGAAGTAACAAAAGGGCAGTTTAGTGCTGGGATGCGGCATTAGACACATGGTAGGAGAGCTGTGCAAAATAGTGGCGGGCAAATTGGCAGTGGCGGCAGGGACAAGCTCGTCTTCATGTCTTACAACAATCGTACGTGGAAGTACATTCAGTGCCAGCCACTGCAAAAAGAGTGACTGATTAATTTATTTGCAAACAAGATGACAAGATAAAGAGAAATGTTATAAAGTTATTTAGTCCATTGATATGATGTGTCTCATTTTGTTAAGTTATTGGATTTATTTACAACTTCGTATTATTTACGACAGCACGCATTGTTCCCATATGAGTATTGGTGGGAAGCCAACATAGCAGATATTATTGTAACAAAATAAATATGTGTAGAGTAGAGCACGTTGAAAAAAAAATTGCATATACAAATTCAGTAAAGAGTGCAGCTGTGGTCGCTGAGTTCAACCTAGTTGAACGTAAGCGTATTTGGCCAGTAACTGGAAGAGGGACTGAGGAAAAGTCCCTTGCCTACCTGCTGATTAGGGTCTTTGAAAAATACTACCGTATTGGCTGGCCTATATATAAGATGGGTTTTTTTTCGAATTTGTTCCACTAAAAACTGCACCTTCTTCATATATTCTCGTCCAAATCCATAACTCTTGCCAAACTTTGACCAATTTTGAAGTTTGAATACACCATTCAAATTGTTTTTTCAAGAGCTATCCGTTGGTACTAGTGAGAAGTGAGTAGTTCAAAAGGTTTTTGAATTATTTCGCAAAACCTAAAATATGACGAAAAGTGGACCTTAAAAATTGTTATGTAGTCCATAATTTAAAAAAGAAACCCATATGACGAAATATTCTGAATCTGCATTGGCTGAACTGTGGTACCAACTATACTGGTAATAGAGGCACTGACAGAATCTTTGGTGAAAATCGTCCGCATTATGATCATGCCCATTATTTGTGTTGAATTTATGATTCCAAAACGGCAATTCGTGTTATATTCTAACAGCCTTACAATCAGGCCAGAACGATAATTTTAAACATTGTTAAAATTTTGTTTTTTGGCGTCGAAAAATGTCTGGTAAGGTACAAAATGATCCAAGTCATCTATGTGAGCATTAATTAGTTTCCTGTGACTAAAGGCTCGAAGAAACGATTGTTAAAAAGTAATACATCGTGCTGTGTCCATTATTACACGTTTCGGGTATAAAGAGGTCAACTGGTTTAATATTTTCTGATGCTTTGTTTTGTCATTTCCTTTCTTAGGTTGTGGACTTGTTGGAGGGCCGGCAACGTATCCAGAGCAACATCGATGACTACCGTTCGTTGTTAGGCCGCCAGCAGGCCTGGTTTGATCAAATAGGCAAGCAGCTTGAAATTGTGGATCGAGGTGATGGATTGGACAACGTCCAGAAGGCTGAGAAACTAAAAGTAGGTTAAAAAGTTATGCTGTGTTTCAAAGCAATAGTGATAGATTGCGTTGTTTGTGGCATTCATTAATGAACGGGTGCATTATTCACGTCCCTAGCATTGTAGGCATTTTCATAGTTTTAGTATAAGGAGCTTATTTGTATGAAGTAATTGAGTTTTTTTTTTCTCTATTGTGTTGTAGGAGCTTCTTCAAGAATTTGAAAGCCAACAGATTCTTTTAGAAGAGATGCGTACTCGGGGATCAGATGCCATTCCTGAACTTGGTGGCATGGATGCTCAACAAGTGGAAGAGCAATTAAAGTACGCAAATTTCATTACTCAGTGTCGTACCTTTGTAGTTCGAGAATTTCCTTTTTTTACTATGTGCAAAATACTTCCCTTCAGTAATATGTGTTAAAATAGCTTATTATGCTTTTTATTGCCCAAATTAAATTAATTTAATTATTTTTCCAATAATCTAACACTATCTAGCTCCCACCAGGAGCACTGCTTTATATTCCTTATTAATGCAAGCAGAGACCCATCTTGTCATATCGCTTTGGGCACGAATGTGAGAACGTCGTGCCAGGTATGCTCGTGCACAATTTCGTTTTAGAACATTACCAAACATGGATGTGAACAAAGTACAGGTACTTATTGCGTCGGGTGACTGAAAAGTACAAACACATTATTACTCCAGGTGATTTCCACCTCGCTTCCCATAAATGCCTTTCATATGATTTTTGTCTAAATGAAATGTGTGCTCTATGTACTACATGACAATGCTTTTGTCAACAAGGTGGTTTCAACCGGGAAAAGTTGGATCAATGCCACAATCAGCGTAGAACATCTGCTTCACAACAATCTAAACACTTAATCAAAAGTCAGTTATGTTAAATCTGTTAAGACTTCTCTTGATCTTGGTCTTGAAAAAATACCACTCCATCTGTGGATAGGCTCGCTAGTTTTCTCAAAAACCCGAACACCGACAACACCGCTGGCAATGACGCAAACCTGACTGGCGCCTCTCCGTTGGACGATTAGCTTCTGTCATCGGCTCACTTGCCTTAGGCTTTCTAATTTATAAAGTCTGGAAATCTACTGAATCTGACTTAAACGTGAAGTTTGATGTCGCGCAAGAAAAAGAAATGACGAATAAAATTAACACTCTGTTTGATGCTTTCGAAAAGCTGTATTTCAAGATGGCGACCCGTCTCCCCTCCACTAGTTCTGAGGCGCGCACTGACGAAACAGTGACGTCACAATCTGCTACACCGCTATCTGTGTCATCTAACGACGGAGAACGAGAGTGCTTAATTGGGGTTACCGGTAAATCCACGATGAAATTGATCAAAACTTAATAAACGCAATGTTTCGAAGGGTATTAATGTCATTAAGAAAAGTGGAAGAAAGAATGTTGAAAAAAAAGACCATTAATATTAAAGACATTGGGAAAAAAAGATGGTCATTTGAAGTCTTCGCCCAGTAATCGCTCTAAGCGTTATGCCAACTTCTTCTTAGTTTTTCTGGCTCCTGCATCAGCGGCTAGAGAGAACGAACTGCTCGCATTCTCCAGATAAGACAACCACCTGTGTTTCTTTAAACTTGGACTTCTGTTACCCTCACCTTTCCAGCTCATTTTTGGGCAAAGAATGTTAAACCTCTTTCCATAAAAGCATTAGGTCCGATAGTGGATCCCAAAGGAAAGGAAACAATTCAGTGTCTAGTGAGAGCCCTCTGACACTACCTCGAGAGGACCCAAATCTCTGCGACAATGTATCCCCCCTATCCCCTGTTTCTTCAAGTCGATAAAGTCTTAGATGGAGTGCTCCCACTACCAGTGACCCCATTCAAATTGGGGAAAAAGACCTGTGAAGTCATTAGATGTCCGTATGAACTGGTCCAAATCACATTGACATACCTAGTGAGGTGCGGGATCACGAGTTGAGGGCCGTGGTGGCTTCTTCGGGGCCTACGGAAGTAGCACTGCGCGACGAAGTTGTCGCTGCCTGTTTTTGGAACCATGAAAATACTTTCATAAGTCACTACCTTTGGGATACTAGTGTCTCCAGTGGTGCGTAATCGAAGAAAGAACATTTAGTGGCTGGACAGTATGAGCAATGCAGATATTGTCCCCGAATTTGATGTGGTGTAACGGACATTGGCTCACCCTCGTACCTACCTGTGTGCTGTTGTGTTGTGGTTGACTCTTGTTAGCGCCAAAATCACTTGTGCAACGGCAAGGACTTTCAGGTTTTGCGCC
>JAHWFP010217971.1:0-14986 GCA_023313725.1 Lithobius niger | reverse complement strand
GAGTTTTAAAGGACAGTCCGCAAGATATTTTTGATGCCACTCAATAGGGATAATGGATGCATCTGCCCCGGAATCAAGTTCCATTTCTAGCTTGACACCATTTAGGCAGACTGGCATTTTCCATTTATGGATTTTCATAGAATTAACTACTACTATTATTTTGTTGGTTTGTAGGGGAATTGAAATCTGGTCCGCAGCCTGACTCAGTCCAAGAGTATTATTTTTCAGTACAAGATAGTCGTTGTCTGAATCGTTATCAGACCCGGAACCAGACTCTGAATTTTCGGCTTCAACATCCTGGCCTTCTTCACTATCACTTTCGCTATCGCGTTCGAGTTTGTTGACGCGTTTTTTGTAGCTATGCTTTTGTTTTGTGTTCGGCCTAGCCTTAAAATTTGTGCTAGAACTTGCTTTAGGGTGGTCGAGTGATTTTAAAGTTCTATTCGAATGACTAGCTTTTCGGCACACGGCTTTTAAATGGCCGACAGTGTGGCAACGGCCACAAGTATAGTCTCGATATTTACAACGTGTTTTCACGTGGCCATTTTTGCCGCAACAATAGCAAATGAAATCCTTAGTGGATTTAGGCCTACTTGATGTTTTGCCCGATTTTTTAGCTACGTAGTTAACAGCTCTAGAATGGCTTCTCAAAACGCTTTGGTCTGTTTCAGCAGATTCTAAGGATAAAGCTAAGGATGTTGTAGCCTTTAAATCCAGAGTCTGCTTCAACAACTCGCGTTGAATGACTTCTGATTGGATCCCCCCAATTAGGCGATCCCTAATCATTTCGCTGTTAATGTCTTTAATTTTTGCGAAGTCACAATACTTCGTCATTAGCTTTAAGGCAGCTAAATATTCCCCGATACTCTCATCTGATTTTTGCGATCTTCTAGAGAATTTAACACGCTCAGATACCACTGAGGGCACTGGCTCAATGTCGTCTAAAACTTTTTTAACGAGCTCATCAAATGTTAATGAGTCGGGCAAATCAGGTGAGAGGATATTAAGAATTCTATCAAACATTTTCTGGCCCACAGATGCCATTAGAAAATTAACTTGCTTGGTTGCTGGTATTTCTTTAGCTAAAAAAAAAGTAACGAATTCGGCTGGAGTATTTCTCCCATGTGTCAGACTCGCAATCGAATTCCGGAAATAAACCAGCGGTTTTAGACGAACCCAAGTTGACGTCGTCTTCACTATCACTAGATTCAAAATTTAGATTTAAATTAGAACTAGCTTCATTAACGCTTGCGTTCACTACTGAATTATTTTCAGTTTCACTTTCACTGCTAACTTTAGCAGTTACAGGTGGTTTGCTACCGACACCTGTCTTTGGCATAAGCCTACAAAATTAAATTTAATTAAATTTAATTACAATCCTGTTTAACATGCAAGGATTAAACTGGAGCACTCAAGACTACCGGTCACTTATTTAAACACAGAAATAAATCAAGCTTGACTGTAGCCTACCTAGTTGTATAAATTAACTGCCTACAAGTTAAATTTAAAGGGACTAGGCTTTAAAAAATGTTTTACGTTCACCATTTGCAACGTTTTATAAAACAACACTTCTGGCCTAAGCCTCAGCACAGACCAGATTTCACTAAGTTAGAGCATAAACCTACGGTGTTAAATTTTACACCGGCACACACTAGCCCGAATATGGGCAATGGCACAATCGAATTTACAAGGGTTAATTTAGCAGCGCATTTTTCGAACCTTCAGGTTTATAGTACTGCCTGTGCGGACACGCCAGTGCGTCGCTCTAGAACACTGCCAAGGTAAAATTAACCATAATAAATCCAATTGCCCACTTCGGTTCTAGTTGTTAAGGTACTAAATTTAACTATTATCATTTCGTACCACACAGCACTACCACGTCAAAATAACACTGTTTGAAAAAGTTTAAACTCTGATAGGAATTCAGAGCACTAATTTTCATTGCCAAAATAAAAAAAATTTGCAACTTACCACAATTATGGAGCAAAGATGTGGTTGAAGACCTATCAGTTAAGCTTAAGTTTTTAAAGATTACCAAAGGTACCGGACTCGTCGCCAACTGTGATGTCCTAGGCGGGGACACACCTTAGCCCAGCGTGGGCACCAATGGTAATAAACACACGGACTACCAGAGTGTAGGCTACAGCTGATAAGACAGCGAACTTCCTGTTTACTTCTCTTTAAATACAATTATAACAGGAAGTCATGTGATGCAACTTAATACAATATATAATTATAGAAGAGCCTATTAGTAGTTAAAGGGGTATCTTGGTAGGGTTAACATATTGACATGAAATTGATGGCTGCCATTGTGGAGCACACAAGTGACGACTCCACAGACCTTGTGTTGACTTCGGACCCTGACGGAAATTCACTCCATCACCCACATCGGCAAGTTAGATATAAGTGACCATGGCATTTTAGTGATTGACACCTGTGTCCGGTACGAACAGAACCCTAAACCACTGTTGCGTTACAATTTTGAGGATCAAGTTACTGTTGTTGTTAGAGCATAGTTGCGATGCAACACCCTTGGTGCTATTTGAGGATCAACCGTTGTTGTTAGAGCATAGTTGCGATGCAACATCTTTGGTGCTATGGCATAAGCTTACTGCTGACATTGGCAAGCATCTCGATAAGCATCCCCTTTAAAGCTCTATAACACTTTACCTACTTAGCCTTGCACTACACCACCACTACCTACGCCAAACCACACCACCCAGACAAATCAATCGTATCAGCGGCACCTTCGGCGGCCATATTGCTAACCCAGTCTCGTAGTGCTATTTTTCGTCCAAGATCCAGTCAGTACTGTAGAGGACCATGGTCGGGATGAGGACAACGTTGATCCCAAAATTATTTTAGCCATTGGGGAGGAACCCATTATTCCCCCCTTGTATCCCTCCTTGGAAAAGGCTAGTTGTGGCACTGGCCATTTGTAGTCGTGATTTCAAAGGTCAAACTTTTTCGTCAAGTTAATCCCACCGACTGTTGGAAATCGCGCAGTAATCAATTTTCAGGTAGTTTTATTAATTTAACCTTCAAACTATCACTCAGTGGAATTAACTTGGCAGAAGAGTCTGGCATTTGATACCACGACTTCAAACGGGCAACAAGCTAGACGGGAATCCATGACAAGTTTTATTTTGGGAAGAAACTGTTACTTATTACCATACTATTTTCTTTTTCATTGTGTCTGGTTTTATTAACTTTTGATGTCGGCTGCTGATCCTGGGTTTTCTGCTTGGGTGTCTCCAGCTAAATTGCCCTCTCGTCATCTATACTCTGTGTGGTAGGGCAGATAACCGGGTTTGGGTTCGGCTCCCTAAAAGTAAAAAAACCAAAACAAAGAAAACTAGCTAAATCCCGTATTAGCATAGCCTACTTTACAAAATTAAAAACGAAAACGTATGGTTGTAACTGCCACATGCTTAAAAGGAAATTCCTCCCAGCTCCATTTTTTCGATCCTCCACATCAAGTACGGCCTGAAAGTTTTATTTACTTACCGTCTGTTGCTTGCCTACAATAACCATGACGTTTCATTGTTTCCGGTTCTGACGACACAGTTTTTGCGTCAATGCTGTCACGTGACCCGCAATACGTCTGCTAGGCCTGCCGTCGTTCACGTGATCACGAGAAGACGAGGGCGGAAGTGACGTTTAGCACGCACGACATGACTGCGTGTGGCTGTTATAAGACAGGCCGGATGTTGCTTTAATTGTTACCGTACAGTACTTAATTGTCAGATCCATTATTGTTGTAAAAAAAGGCACTCACTTTAACTACAGCAGGAATCAAACCCCTTCGACGACGGTCAGTGACAAGAACTTTAATGTCGCAGCTATCAGTTCTCAAAATGGACTTTCCAGCAACAAAACGTCGTTACTCTGTTTTCTCCCCTTCTACTCCTAACCATGATTTGTATCGTTCGTCTGACACGGGAACCTACCTGAGTCGAATTCTTGCGGAACCTGATGTTCAAATATGTGGATCAGAACCAGAAGTTAAAACCGGTGAGTTTAATGAAAATTAAATGTTGTACGTTGAATGTTACAGGATTTTTTAAACTGGTTTCGTTCTCTTTTACTTTGCTTTCGTTTTCTTTCATTTTGGTTTCGTTATGTTTCAAATTGATTTCGTTTCTTTGCTCTTTGGTTTCGTTTCTTTTCATTTTGCTTTCGTTTCTTTCCAGTTTGCATTTGTTTTACCCTTGCTGGTATTACTACGTGCAAGTGTAGTAAAACCCATATACACTTGCTACGTGTAGTAAATCATTAATTTAATTTAATACGTTTTTAAACCTACACATTAATTTAGTTACTGTAAATTACCTTTAGTATTCTCCGTTTAATTTGTGTTGACTTTTAATATTTTCAAAAATTAGATGTCAACTATAAAAAAATAAAGCAAACTGAAAAGAAACGAAAGCAAAATGAAAAGAAACGAAACCAATATGATAGAAACAAAAGCAAAGTAAAAGAGAACGAACCAATTTAAAAAACCTGTAAGTTTCTTACGTCAAGACGGGAAGAATTTAAGTTTCACTCAGTGATTGTGTTTTTGTTTTGACACTGTATTTGTCTTTTTGAACAAATCATTGTTTACTCAGATGCGCGTTTGCTTCACCGTGCAGACGGTTGCTTGATTTTACGAGGCAGTCATTTTGTTTTTAAGAAGCTAACAAACAACAAACGATATCCTTATTTTCATCCACTGGCGTTGTTTGTCTTATCGTGATGCAGGTTAACTCGTATGACTCTCGATGTGCGATTCGCCTTGATATCGTTAGTATATGTTGCTATAGGCCCTATAAACCCAGTGAAAATTGAGAGCAGCATGTTTTACAAGTTTTTCTCAACGTTGGTTCGCTGTTGGTGGCACAACGAATTAAAACATGGTTTATGTCATTCTGTTGATTAGCTCATCGCTTCGGCCATTCAAGTCATTTTGTGGTGAAACTCGTGCCCATAAGCGTCGGCAAAATAAAAAAAAATAAAAAGGGGGGGGGGGGGAGAAGCACCACCAGGGAGAAAGGGCAAGTAGCACGAAAAAAAAAGAGTCAAAGTGCAGCATTTTCAGTGGTAGGTGTGAATAAATGCAGGCACTATCTTTCCGCCCCATGTAATAAATAGGTGATTACAAATTTAGTAGAAGGCTAATGACTGTTCATATTGAGCTTGGAACCCTATGCAGTCCTCGAATAGTTTTAATGTTGCTTTCTATCGTTTAATGGCTTTTCTTCATAACTTTATCGATCAAAAGGGCATCCAAAACAAACAGGGAGGGGGAGGCACTTACCCACTGCGCCTACCAGGTGAATGACCCAGTCAACTTACATGATCATTATACTCATTACCTGTGCACTAAGAAAGTCGCAATTATTTTTACAGCTTATGTTTTATAGGCTTACATAGTAATTTCTGTTAAATAAATACGGATGCAAAACTATTTAGTATTTACGTTGCCTTTTGGGCTTGCATGTCAGACTGCCTTAGCGGGGAATTGAACCCATGACCTTTGATGTCCCGTTAATGTCCCTTCTCGAGCCCATTTGGTTTTCCGTCCCGTTTAATAACTTCTGTGACTCTGAAAGAATAGTAAAACCAAAACCGGTATAAGAAAAGCCACCCCGTTTCCAAAAAGGGTCGTCATTTGAAAGTTGTGATATCATTCAACTAGGGAAAGGTTGCCAAGGTTAACTCTATTAACCACCAAACTTGGGGTATTGCCCACTTCTTTAATATCTTTGAACCAGGAATGATTAAAAGTTTCTTCCCATATGACGGATTGCATAAACGTCCTGAGCCATAGGTCTGCACAGTGGTAAGTCTAACATGTTTTAGCAATGTAGTCGTGTAACAACCATGGTATTGATTTTGTGGGCCAAATTACGTTTTTTGAAAGCTAGCTTGATCAGAATAATGTGATGTCTAGTACTGTTAAACCAGTGTACAGTTATGTGAAACAATAGTTCTTCAGCATCATGTACTTTATTTACGTATACTATGTTTGGATTTGAGATAATCGTATAAAGTACACAAATGCCTGTCAAAGGAACCCCACATTAGTTAAAGTCAAATACGTCAGCTTTGTAAAACTAAACCCCAAATACCCTGAGTATTCTTCCCCTCTATACTAAGCCTTCGATACTTTCTCACCAACCTGTATAGTATCCACATTTTTGTAAAAAAAAACCAACCCTAGGAGGTCTAAATTGCCCCCTTGGATGGATTACTGCATCAATAATTACATGAAACTTGTCAACCTAAAAGGTAGCCGGTGAAAGACTAACAAGGCTTACCCTATACCAGAGAGCTGGACAGCATTCACAGAAACCCGCAATCTACTCATTGACAACATCCACAACGTGGAAGCTTGGTTTGAAGAACAGCTGGTTTCAATATATAAGAGAAACAATAAGCTCCTCTAATCTTACCTTCAAACTAAAAGCAAGAATAAACCATCCATCCACATCAAGCAGGCCCCAAGACGTTGCCAAAGAATTGAATCAATACTTAGTTATGTTTTCGTTAACGTTGGACCCACACAACTGCCTAATACGCATGTACAAATTAATATTCTCGCCACTATCTACATCAGGAGAGCACTGTACGCCATCTACTGCAGGAGTGTAACCCCTTTAAATCCCCTGGTCCATGGTTCATGGTCCACTGGGCCATGCTCAAACTTTGTTTCACCACTGTTGCAGCACTTTTTACCATTGTTTTTTAAACGTCTCTTGATGAAGCAATCATTCCTAAAGACTGAAAAAATGCCAACATCATCCCCATCTTTAAGGGTGGCGACAGACCAAATCTAAAAAAATTATCGCCCAATCAACCTGATTTCTCTGGCGGCAAAGCTGCTCACAAAGCTGGTGAACAACCAGCTCTACAGTTAGTATGAATCCAACAGTATGTTCAGTAGGAGGCAACATGGTTTTTGTGCAAGGTACTCTTTGGCTTGAGTTCTTTGACAACTTGTCCAACGCTGTTGACAACCATATGCTCTGGGAAGTCATTCTCCTTGATACCCAAATGCTTTCGATGCTGCTTGCAAGTCTTTTTCTCAGAAAACTGGAAAACCATGGCATCACTGGAAACCTGCTTGATTGGCTTAGACGTTTTCACTCTGGCCACAAGCAATGAGTGGTTTACAAAGCAGGCCCCTGCATCAAACTGGGCCCCTGTCCTCAGTTGTGTTCCACAGGTAACATTTCTGGGCCCCTGCTTTTCTTGCTTTTTATCAACGGAGTGCCTGATCTCACTAAATCTCAGTGTAGCCTCTTCGTTGATGAAGACAAACTGTTCAAGCAAACTCCTGACACTGAAAATTGTTTCATCATCCAAGGTGACCGTGGCCAGATTAACAACTGGACCCAGCACACGGACATGAAGTTCAATACTAGTAAGTATGAAGTGCTTCATGTTGGCTCCAGCAACCTCCATGCTACGTATTTTCTTGGTAATGAACATGTTCCTGAAGTATCTGAGGCCAAATCCCTTGGCGGATGTTTATCTCTAATCCGAAGGTGAGCAGTCAATGTACTGTTGATGCCCGATGTGTTAACACGCTGCTTGGCCGCATTAACAAGTGTTTTTCCTTCTTCAGCACCACCTCCCTTAAAACACTTTACACTTTGTACGTCGGGCCACACTTTGACTAGCAAGTGGTGATCGACAATGGAGAGGGTTGCTTAAGATAGCTCCTAACCTGTACATTTTCCCAAAGGTTCATTGAGGTCGTAAACTTCTTCGCAGCTATGGTGACTCACATCTGGCCTAAGTTGGCCATTTACTTGGCCCATGCCATGACCTGAGATTTCTCGGTTTTTTCGAGCCACTGGGCTGGTTCATCTGCTTCTAAAATTTGTTGTAAATTTCTTAAATCGTTCAGATGACATTAAGCTAAAAGTAATCAATACAGGAAAAAAATAAGAAAATAGCTAGGAAGTGAGCTAGTTCCTTTAATTGTGACTCGTCTCTGAACCAACCAATCAGGTAAAAGCTGCATGGTAGCAATCGAATGAGTGTACGTAGAAATGAACTGAAAGAAACCAACATAGTAAACTCTACGTAAACTAACACAACGAAATTAAGTCTTTGTGCACCTAGATTTCCGTTATGTTGTCTCGTCTCTTTCGTAGTGACAGGTTGCTCCATTTTGACCTTGTCAAAAATAAAAACAACACCTTAATATCTGATCTGCTATAATCCTTTCCCACTGCATAAACAGATTGAAAATGCTGATGTGCAAAGTGTTTGAATAAACTGTTGTGTTGATGTCATACCAATTGTGTACTTTTTTAACATACATGTAGGCACCTTTTGCGTTATGTGCACAGGGTATAACTCCTGGACGTTTGACGTGCTCCCAGGCAAAGTCATAGCGTTAGATGGTAAACGGGACAACTTTGCTAGCTAATTCCAATCAGAAATCCCATGGGTCTCTTACATGCCACGATCAACATGAGCATGAGGCATCCCAGGGTCCTTTTCTTCTGGAAAATGCTAAGGGTGGCTGATGTTAGGCTTGAGATAGTCACATGGCACTATCTCATGATAGTTGTGCTAACCATTAGGGTATTTTGTGCTACAGGTTGTAACACCGTCGTATCTGTTTAAGCCACTTACACACTTATTACGTATCCGCATATATGCTGCCTTAGTGGGTACTTAGGCTACGTAGCTCCCTTCCTCTCCCAATGTTCCGCATTTCACGTCGTATCGGGATCTTCTAAGCATATACCCAGGGGTTTCTTTTGTTCGTATGGTAATAAGCACATCCACACAGTATCAGTATCATCAGGAGCCAATGAAACGAGCCCTTTGATGTGCCAGTGTTGCCCCGGACAAGCACGTATCGACTTTCATACGACTTTTGTTATAGTATGCTATCACTAGTCCCATCCACATCGATGATGAACAATTTCATATCATAAACTCACCAAACAGGTCAGCACCGAATTACCACCTCATCAAAGTAGTTCCTAAATGCGTGGTGACTTTTCTGACACCCTCAACGTGAAGTCACTGATGATGCATCATACTCGTCGACTGCAGGATGCAGACTTTCCGGTCAATCCACCCACTAAAGATAGCTTTTGAAACTGAGGTGTTATGTAATCATATTTAAGCCAAGTCTCTGTTAGCTGACTTTTGGTGGGTAAAATAGGGTGTCCATTTGTGAAAACTTATTATTGATGCGCTGCGCATTAGTGTAAATGATCTTTATTAGTTGATGGATTTAAGGCGGGATCAGATGTTGGAGGCGGTGCCTGATTGATTGTTTGGGTTGGCAGTGGCATTGTTGAGCAAGGATTTAGGTTAGGGAGTTGCATACTTTGGGGTTCAGGAATGCCGACTGTTTGGGGTAGGTTGCTGTGAGAGTTGGAAGGTGCAGTACTGCCATTTTAGATGCTTGGTGGTATACCACTGAGGGTCACCTAGGATATGAAACACCGACAGCTGGCAAATATGCAATGTCTGCAGTAGCAATCCCAGCAGGGGAAGGGGTAGGGCAGAACATGCTGAATGCAGATAGTTCAGTACAGATGGAAGGTGTTTGGGGTCTGCTGGGCATTTCTGTTAAGAGAAATACCTGCACTTAGCAGATTGGCAGAATTAATCTTCCGCTGGAATACACTTGTCCCGCCTCTAGATATGAAATTTTGCCATTGCGAATACCAATATTTTCACCCTTATTTAGCCTTTCTGTGACCTCTGCATTCACTTGTTTGTGATTGTTGAGGTGTGATACAGTAAGATCTGGTCGTATAAAAATATTTGTATGCAACTCTGACTTTCTTAAATACTTGGCATTACTGTAAACCTCTTGGGAAAGTATCTTGTTGGGGTTTAAGCAGCTTTTACATTGAATTCCTATAGTACGAGGACTGTACCCTCATAGAATTATAACGAAAACGTTGCAGCAATAAATCTACGCTATTTCACAAGATCAGGCATGCACAAGTAATTGACAAGGAGGCCGAGGATAATTTAGTTTAAAGTCGGATGGGGTTTATTTAAAATCAAATGTAAAGTAATCCCGCCCGTTTATAGTCTGAAGCACTCTCCCGTGTAGTTGAAGAATTAAATCTTACTTGAAATGATTCATGGAAATGGCTAAGTCCAAATTAAAATAAAATGACTAAGTTCTATCTAAGAAATAATTTTAAGTTCAACTCTATTCATTCTCAAGTCAAGTTACTTAACTTTAGTGTTGTGAAGGTGAAGGAGGCATCAGGATCCAATCGGGATAGTCACTTGGCAATGAGTCGTGTTTTGGAGCAAACCAAGACAAGAAAAGGCTTTACACGATTTCTTATGTAGTAGTGTCGGGAGTGATGTAACGGGCCTCAGGAGCCCCAAAGAGGGAACTGTCAGGTTGAAGGGAGAGTTGAAATGACCTGATTGGCTGAAGACCACTGATATAAACGGTAAATCTGGATAGCTCCGATCGGATTGAGACCAAATAGCACTAGGTTAGTGCCGCTGTTAGCATTGCCTGCTAGTGCAGAAAGTATTGCAAATTGGTGATGCTAACGATTGAAATGGACTATGTTACTGTTAAATAATTAAGTTAAGTGATTAATAAAAATAAAGAAGGGACGGTATATCATACAGATAATGTTACCCGAGATCGGACCGTTACTGATATTTTAGTAGATTATTGCAATAGACTAAAAATTAAACATATTAACATTACGGAAAATAACGTGGTTAACAGAAGGCAAGGTCAATCTTAAAGGTCTACTCTTGTTCTGAACAAATTTACCTAACCTAGCATAATGAACTCATTTCCTCAGGCCATTAAACTTGTAATACCTTAAACATACTGTCTAGCAATGCGGCTTTGAGGTCATCTTCTAGACCAAACACTACATTATTTTTTCACGCCTTACCTGGTTGTAATTTGTGTAAAAAAAATCATCAGGCATATCATACGGTATGTTGCTACAAGCTCCATGCTGATCAGCAATTTTCATTTCAAGATCAACATAATCCTGTTTCATGGAAAGATTATCGGTTTGTTTGACCAGTTCAACAATTTACTCATCATGCTAGTTTAATTTTTGCTCGTTTAGAGACTGTTCCTGATGAAACACAGACGATCCTTGTCGATTTTGTGCAACTTATCCGTAATCGTATGATACACGTACTGATTACCAGACAAAGCCACTTTGGAGTCTGCAGAATACCATTATAAATCTTTCGTTCGTCTCAACCAGCAGCTTAAAAACATTGTCACTCGAGTTACAGCAGCCTTTAGTATGATACCAAGAACAACAAATCGAGCATTCATTGCTGTCTGCATGCGGGTTAAGAACAGGATGGTTACACAACTTTAAAAAGTTTAACATCTTGGGCATGAGATTCAGTAATAACAAACGGTGAAGTATGACCAGCCTCAGAGTATAAATATTTAAATCATGACCAAGTGTTAAGACTAAACTGTTGACAGGAAAAGCAATGTTAATGCAAAGAATCAAAACCAGTGGCGCATCCAAACCCGTCAGTTCCAGCGAGGTGCTCCGTTTTATATTCTTGGTTAGACAGTAGGTAGCACTTCCTCTCGACGTAGTGAAAAGCTGCAGCGAGCTAGGTGACGGGCTTTACCTTTACAGCAGTAACGATTCAACATAAACGTGAAGCATAGATGATGGTTCAAGCATAGTTCAATTAAATCTTCAGGAAATTCAAAGACGAAAAACAGTCTGTTAACAGTAATGTTAATTCAAACAAACAAAACCAGTGGACCGACCTCCAGGCCCCACGCTGGTTTTCCGACGCTCCCACCCAAGAAAATTCATGAGTCCATTCTTGCAAGTGTGTATAAGCGGTTTAAATTAATTTTAACTGGATTTCGAAAGTGTCAAACAGACAAGTTTATGGTAGCCAGAAGCACCATTGTTCCTGCTAATACTTAAAAATGTTAACTATGAGGTGTTACTATTTTTCAGCTGCAAGCAGAATTAAACAATACTTGAAGGATGATATTTTCCCTACTCTATCAATCGCCATCGAAAATATGTTAATAGCAGCCAGAAACGAACGTTGCTTTCAGGTAAGGGTTTTTAATTTGAGGACTGGATGAGCGTTTCATCCTCAAAAGTTCCCAAGTCTTCGATAATTTACCGTGCAGTAGTACTCTATTCTCTTAAAAAAGTTGGTCAAGTCAACTGAGTTAATTTTTTTAAGCTGTTGACAGAGGAGGCTTCTGGTTCTTCAGTCAGTGAATGCCCACACTGGGACAATCCTCACGCAAAGAAATTTTGTATACAACTCAGTCTTGGTTTTTGCACAGTAAGTTTGTAATTATAGCCCCTTGTCCAGGTTACAGGATTAACTTCAAATAATGGCAGGTCTGTTGCCAGTTGCCTGTGGGGAATACTAAATATTAACATAAGATCTGACTTCATTCTGCAGAGTTCTAAAGAGTCGAAACCACACAGACGCACACACTAGGGGAAATCAGGCATGCCTGGATTTGGATCTCCATGAGGATATCCTTAAGGGGGACCAAATTGGGCTTCTGTACTCCGACAATTTTAGGGGCGTTAGGCTTTTTCTGCAATTTTAAATCCGTAGAAGACAGCCTGGCGGTTGAAATATCAGATTCATACCATATTTAAGCTGATTGTTATTGTTGCCATGTTTTGTAATGCACCGCTATTGCGGGTACAGCAACAGTACATTGTAATTGATATGTGCTAACGCTGCTGCACGTTATTGTGTTAAAGAAACAAAATTAGCTGTAGATATGGGCAAGAAACGAAGAAATGTAAATGAATCAACACTGTGAACAGTTAAAGATGACAAGTGAGCAGCAATAATGTCCAAAAAATGCACGCGTCATGAGACTGGATATTTAAGGCCGGTTCGGGCCTCCAACACTACTGACCACCACGCCAACTCGATACTATCAAGATCTCTGCTAACTAACGCCAGAAGCGAATAAATATATATGCACATCCGTAGGACGTGGGAGTGTCCATGTTGTAAAATTGCTTCATATTCCATCTCTCGTCACATGCTCATCTGGGAGAGAAGCTGTCGGTTTCGTTTTTCAGATACAAGTCTGTTGATTCAATATCTCTAGAATTTTATTTTACCAGAGCAGCATTAAAAGGCATCAAGTTTCCCCAACGCGCGTGAAATGTCATTGAGTAGGGAGGCATAACACGCGATATCTGCCTCAGTCAGCCTTGGCTTGCAGTTGCCGTCTGCTTTGCCGCTTCACACTTATGGAATGCTGTTGCAAGCGTAGGTGCCGCATGTTTGGCAAAAGGTATTTTTCTGCTTGTACCTATTAGGTTAAAACCTATATAGTGTATTTTTGACGTGTTATCCGAGAAAAACAGTTACGATCAGTCGTTCAAAATTTGACTGCACGGGGTCGTGAGCGAGACCATGAACGAGAGCTGGAACCTTTGGTAATATTGTCATGGACACTCCCTTTCATGTTGCTCCTGAAAGACAACCTGTTGGAACAAGGGTGGAGTTAGGAATAATAATGTATGCTACGTGGTGGAATTTAAACTGCCAACCCCTTCTTTTTCGCCAGCTCTTCGAGGAGAAGAAACGAACGCTATGTAGTTATTCCAATAGCTGTAAATCACAAAGCACAGTACGGTTTACGCATTTTTGGCTAATATGTTTCATTTAATTTCTTTTGAACTTTAGTAATAGCCACAAACAGGCCTATTAAATTTATTTTTCAGTGGTTTACGGGGTAGCTCTTGAAAAACCGTGCGGGGTCACTTCCTTTTGCCCTGTTCCCCCAGCTAGCATGCCATCGTTTCCATGGTAATATTTAGACATTGCTAGGTCATTTTTTCCCCTATGGTTAGTTAGTACCTGCAAATTTACTTTATTACATAAAATAGCAAATTGTTCACGGCTGCTTCCTTCCCACAAAAGACTGAAAAGTGATTGATAACACTTAGGGGTATATTGACGATGACGGATAAGGGGAGAGTTCCCGAAGGGTATAGGCTGCAATATGGCAAGCCATTCCGTCTTTTATTACAGAATTAGAGGTATCTCTAATTCAACTACAGATATCTTTAAATGAATTACATTAAAGATTGTATTACAGAATTACAGATATCTGTAATTGAATTACAGATATCTATAAATGGCACGTATTTACAGATGTCTTTAAATGAATTACAGATATCTGTAATTCAATTATAGATATCTGTAATTCAATTATAGATATCTGTAATTCTGTAATAAAAGACGGAATGGCTTGCCATACTGCAAGTGCCTATCTGACCTGCACCGAGATGGAATCTCCCTTTTTTAGGACAGAATTCTTCGTAGGTTTTTTGAATTCATACATGTGCACTGTGCATCATTGGCAACAGCTTGGTTTGTACGTTATTTTTTAAAATTGGATTTGTAAAATTTATGTAAAACTCCAGGAGTGAATAACTATTCCACAAAGTTTGGATTTTTGCTAAATATGTATGGTCTCTACTCCTCTATACACCCCCTTCCCTCCGAACGCCTGCCTGCAACATAAACTGAAGACGATAATATGTAGCACATTACTCCGTTCCGTCACGTCACGACGCAGGCCGTCAACTTTCTGTTTGGATTATTGTGTGTCTGTCAGCGTCTGTTGCATAGGTACGTATACACCTATCCACGTCCAAATTTGTTCGCAACTGTAATGAAAGTTATTGATATTAATGTAAAAAGTGCTTTGGTATAAAATTGGAGAGGTAAGCGGCTTCGCCGACAAATAAAAACCTTCAGATCAAAGATAGCAACAAATACCCGTGTAAGGCCTCTTCAAAAGGATTTAACATTTTGAAACCTTACGTTAGGCTATCTAAATCAAAACCATTTCAGTGTAGTTAATTATCATCCTGTGTTCCAAGCTAATTCCAGATGTGTGAGGTAAAATTACCAAAGAATTAAATTAGTAGACCTTGCTACGAATCAAGAATTTGTTACATTCCACTACTGGTCTGCA
>JAHWFP010217970.1:0-13085 GCA_023313725.1 Lithobius niger | reverse complement strand
AAAAAAAAAGAGAAAACAATATGGAGGGACTACAAATTAATGTATACCTCTTCCCGTCGGCGTTCAGCCCGAGGTGCGTATGGTGCCGTCAACAAACGACATAAAGTAGAGCCATGACAGGGCTTGCACGGACCTGGGGAAGTCTGAGGGGGAATCTAGCCAGGGGGCGGGAAAAATAGGTGGGCGGCGGCGGAGGAGTAGGGCACGTGTAGGAAGGTTGGGGGAGGGTGGTGACCATGTCCCAAGGACCGTTTTCTTCCAAAACCACAACACCAGGTTCATCATTCTAACGAAGGAAATAAAAAATAAAAACCCGGCGGTAAAAAAAAGGAGGAAAATGCTAAAGAAAAAAGTAAACTAAAAGAAAAAAGACAAGGTTGGTACATACCCGTTCCGGATGAACCATTCCACGTTCAATCCGTTCCAACACTCAATGCAGAGTGAGTCTGCAATATCTATAGCGAGCCTGTGAAGGGCTCACTGGCGTTCGGAAGGAACAACGTGACTTAGGTTAATCATGATTTCAGAATAAAAAAGCGTTGAAACTATGAGATGTGCAGTAAGTAAACCAAAATCGCCTCGAGCAAAAAAATAAACCTAACACAATCGGGGAAAGCCCCCAGAAAAAAAAAACAAAGAAAAGAACAGACAAGTAGGTCTCACGTGTCAAAAAAGTAAAAGGACAAGTACCGTTCTATTGTTTGTCCATTAAGGAAAAACGTATTAGTCACCCTCACGAGTGCAAAGGGCAAAGAACAATCGAGTAAATTGCACGTGACATAAAAAAATAAAAGGATCCAAATTATTATCTAGCATTGTTTGTCCATTAAAGAAAAATGCATTAGCCTAGAAAAAGGGGGCAAAGGTGACATTAATCCAGACGGCTCACTCAAAGAGACAAATAAAAAAAACGTATAAATAATGAAGGTAGACAATAGGAACGTGTTTTAATGGGCTAAGCCCCTCATTGTTTGTTCATTAAGAGACAGATCATTAGTCGGCAGGACTTTTAAAACAATTCCCCTCCAAGTAAAAAATAAATGGGGGTAAACACCATGTGCTGAATAACGAGTCGATTCGAATCACCAGTCACTTTTCTTCGCTCCCTTAGTTGACATTGTTGTTAAGTAAGGTCTTAACATGTCAAACAAAAATTGACAAAAAGAGAACGCGCAAAGAAGTGAGAAACAGACAAGGCGCCATAATCCTTTTACATAACCCTTTTACACTCAGAAGGAAGGAAATGAGCATACCTGGTGCAAAAAAAAAATAGCCCCCGGACAAGTAGGTGGAGCCTAAATGACGCACAGATGTAATACTAGTGGGTGAAAACACAACACGTGTCTTGGCTTAGTCAACGAGGCAGGGTACATGCGCAATGACCAATGAAGGAATATAGGTTAGGGCACCCACACACACGACTGCCAATCTCCCGGCCAGGTCGCTGTCGCCAACATGAATGTTTACGGTTGAAGCGGCCACTAGGATCCCGAGAGGTGTTCAGACGCCCAAAGGGCGACCACAATTGCACCATATTCACTTTTCACCACGTGATCGTGAACTATCATGAAAAACGTCGTGTTTTTTGGCCGCGATGACCACCAGCCGTGCAACCTGCCCGCTCAGTGCGAGGGCAGCCTTAATGTAAGAGCGTACGAAAAGAACCGAACAGGATTTGGTGGACAAGCTTCAACTAAAACAATGCAATTTGCCAAAGTAAAAATTGCGTGACGAGCGCCAGAAAACATCAACTCGCCGGTGTTCGTCGAATCACCAGTTCAGTTCGAAAAAGCTAAGTGGTTGTAAAAAAAAAAGACAAGTTAAGCTCTTTTTGTCAATTTTTCAATAACCTGCTGCTTTTTTTTTAAATTTACGGTTCAACAATCCGAAAAAGTGAGTCAGTCTACTCAAGCAATACTCACCAGAAGAAAAGATAGGCCTATTTACTTTTGTAGCCTACTACGTGTAGGATAGACGACATTAAAAGAGGTTTTTTCGTCTTTTCTTTTTTTTACACCTGTATAGGAAAAAGTAAAACGGCAACCGTAACGATAAATAGAATTCCCCTTCGACTCTTACTTTTCTCGGAGTAGAAATAAATCTGCAAATCACAGAATTTCAGGGAAACTATATATTCAACTAAGACATATATCACACCAGGGTCGGTTTGCAAGTGGGACCCCAAGGCGAATAGTAATATTAGACTACCCTAAGTGATATTTATCTATCGAGCAACAATTTCGCTAAGGTCTGTTGAATTTACACACAATCACCAATTTGTTAAACTACTACAGATTTGAATTAAGCTAAAGCATCGAAAACTATTACGCCTTCCAGCTTTTGGTTTTGATTAAACTTACATGCAGAAGTAATCAAAATCTGAGCTCCCTTTTAAATTATGAATTGTTAGCTTCAGACAACGTTCTCTACATCTCAACTATTTGTTTTATAAAAGTCGTTTTAACCAATTTTGTCTGTGCAAAGCACGTTTTACTAAAACCGGTAAAGTAGAAGTTACAAGAGTCTTAAATGCACACTTTTTCTGCAAATAGGGTTGTTGTACTATTTAGATTATGAAAACCTTACTGTTGTATTCAATCTTAAAAGTAAAAAAAAACATTGCAGTAGCTTGTTACGAGTTTTATCATCAAAAACTAAAATCATGTGGCCTAAAAGAATGTTAGGCCTACGACTTTCACCATCGAGGGAGATTAAAAAAACTAACCAACAGAAATACCATTTTAAAGCCACTGTAGATAAGGTCGGAATTGGGCTTCTTTATACTTTACTATCGATCAGTTTTTAGCCGCTTTGTTAAAAAAATCAGTAACGTCTAATTCAGACTCTAACTTGGCAACTTAAGATCTTTTACGGAAAGTCAAATCTGACCGAATTTCAGGTTAACAGATTTTAGTGAAGTGATGTAAATTTTGTTAGTTGTGTAGGTGTTACAATATGTTTTATCACCTCCAGACAGTACTTGCATCCTCAAAAAGTACTCCGTTTTCAAACATTACAACTTTTGTATGTATATGAAGACCTTAGTACAGTAAAGGGTGCAACCAATAGTGGTTTTTTGTTTTCTGCACCACGAGGTAAAATAGGCTATCGATGACGCACTTGTTTTCCTTCTCATGCCCAAAAAATTTCAACGATCGTTGAATGGTTAGATCCGTAAAAAAAATATATTTTAAGATTGTGACTCTAAAAGCCTGACAATGTTAGGGAATGTCTTCAGTTAGCAAAGTTCTACTGTACTAAGGAAAAAATTAGTAGTATCCTAAAAGAACCTCAGTTTTTAGAAGAGTCTAAAATTTCCTATATGGGAAAAATAAGTGTACGTTTTAATAAGCTTAATAGTCGTCATGTTAGGAGCCTTAAAAACTCGGAGCATTATATATCATGCCGTATGTGTACGCTATAACTGTCTTTTTAAAACATATTTCGGACTGTGTCTCAACCTCCTGATCCTTTTAAAAGGTATAAAACACAAGGTATTTTTACACTGTACCCAATAATCGTCTTTTATATACATTGTAAATAGGCTGTTTTCCGAGTGACTTCAACCCCAGCGCCTTTTTAACACTACCACTTCGTCAAACTGACTAACAGTCGACAGTAAAAAATTACGAATGGCGTAGGTTGCTGGTGGTAAAAAAAAGTGTTGCACTGTCAACAAGTTGTGTACTGAGAGGCCTTCTAGCAAAAAAAAAAATAATAATAATAATGTTAAATAAGAGGACTTGTAACTGCCCTCAAAATGAGGTTCACAAACAACTTGTTTTATCCTGAGTTCGTTATTTTTCAGTTAGCCTAGAGATGAACAGAACCTTCCGTCTAGCCTAGATCATTTTTTTTTGCAACTAAGATCATGAATAAAATTTGATAAAAATGTCTGATACAAACCCAACACATGTAACTCTCTAGAAAATATTCTATAACTACTGAAGAGGTCTGTGCTACACAAATAAAGCACGAAACATTTTTTCAGCTCGAGTTGGGATCTAATTATTTTCAACTAAAGGAATCAGTGTAATAAAAAAAACGGTGTGTATGATAAAACAGTTGAAGACATGTAAGTTCACTGGAAACAATCTACAACTACTAGAAAGTGTTGCCTGTAAACCTAATTCGAAACGATTTGTTATAAGACTGATCGCTTAAGAAACTTGAAGTCGAATCTTTTGGAAAATGTCTTAAGAGTTCCACTAAAAAACAAGCACAATTCATAATGCAATGAAAAAATGTTGCTAAATCTGGTTGTAATAAAAGTCCGTCCGTGTCAAATCGTTAACGCTTACTTCCAAGACCCCTTCAAAACCTACAGAAAATTGTAAAGAAAACTTGTGAAAAATTATTGGCTGTTTGTAGACCATAGTATAAAACTCGGAGAGATATCTTTAAAAAAAAATGTGTAAATATAATGAAATAACTAAATGCATCGAAAATCAGTACAGAATAGCCTTATTTTCAGCCTACAACAAACTGTTGGCGGTACCAGTATGGGTGATGAATTTTTGCGATACATGTAAGATGACTCATCAAGTCATACAAAGTTTGATACCAAGTGGTGTCGACCCTTGTGCAGTGCTTGGCTGCATTGTTTGTGGTTTATGTGTTGACTTCGTCTACCTTTTTTTCGTGGCAAATGGAACTTGTCAGCCTGTGCAACAATTACTCTAGGTACAATAACTTCGAGGCAAGGTTGAATTTTACCAAATTGGCGGAATTTAATTATTTTTTTTATGTACACGGTGTTTTTGCTGGTTTCAGTCATGTGCCTTGTGTTATTAGTTCATGGGAGTGCAATATCCTTTTTCATTGGTTTGCTTCAATTTTGGTGAACAAAAAATAAGAGCCAGTGAATCGATCCAGCGTTCGCTCGACTACACTGTTTGGTTCATGTTGTTTAGGAGTCCTCTCATCATTGTTTCGTTATTATTTTCTTTTCAACAAGGATTCCGTAGTCAGCATGGCTACATTTGACGTTGCATTTTGGACTATCAGTCTTCATACACAACAATTGTCGATGCCAGTAAGGTTATTCAGTTATGCCTTGATCGACTGTCTTTGTTGCATTCGTTTTAGATAGTGATAAAGGCTAGTATATTATTTTTGTCTACAACATTGTTAAGTACCATAGTAATTCGTAGTGGGGGGACAAAATGGTTTGTTCTAATGCTATTTCGATGTGTAACGATGTTATTAAGTAACGACGGTATATGTTGGCGGTAGTTGTCACCCTGACTTTACTATGACTAGGGCGACTGCTTGCTCGTCAGGCTAGAAGCACACAAAATTACAAAAATTATCCAAAAACGTACGTGACTTGTAGAAAGTTCACTTTTAGACGTGCCCACAACCCCATACCAAAGTTAGGGCCTGAGACTAACTACAACAGCGGGCCCTTCCTCCCCAACTGAAATCATTAAAAGGTTATAACACTATGTTACAATATTCGTCCGGCCACCGTGCTTAACGGTTCAGTTCATTCGTTAATTCAGGTTGCTTACGTTTGAAGACTTCCGTGCCTAACAAGCTTGCACTACAGTGCTCCTGCTTCGGGCTCGTGCCAGTGGATTGGAGTTGTTGTTTATGGCGAGTATAAAAAGTTCACAACACGCACAAATCGGATACATTACTCAGTCATCAACACTCACAATTGCGATAAAAAAAAATGTGTAGGTCGTGAGAGCCCCTTGAGTGACCAGGCCTGGGTAGCATTGTAGGGCCCTGTTCATGGCTAAAAGTTCTACTTCCTTTCCTATCAGGAATAAAATCCTTTCCTTTCCGACTGACTTTTCAAGTCTAACGTTTGCAAGCTGTCAGCAAAGGAACTACGAAGAAAACCACTGTTCAAATCGATGAAAAAACTACTACAAAACGATTACAAGTCTAAAAAACACTGCTAAAATGTAATAAAGTATCTAAAATTGACACAGCCATGCTCTAATATGTTTTGTTTGCAGTTGAAAAACCTTGTGTTCGGTACAACAATAACAGAAAAAGTTACTAAAATTCGATGAAAGTGTTATCTTCATACGTTGGAGTTTGGTAATGTAAGAAAAATGTTTTCGTTGTTCTTTTAAGAAAAATACTATATTTTGAAAAAACAAAATTGTTTTCACTTCGTTTTTGCAGCCTCTTAAAAGGTTTATTGTACGTTGACAAAAAAAATTATACTGGCTAGCAGTTGGCAATCTAAATTACAGGTGTTGTAGGCTGATGGTGCAATTAAAAAAAAGGAGGATTATGTCAAGTGACCAAGATCACAGGTGCAAAAAGTGCATTTTTCTACTAGTTTAATATTTTTTTTCTCCAGTCAACGATAAGCTCTCAGCTCTGGTCCAAATTAAACAGTTGTCCCAAATTTATGCGAAAATGAGTTTGTTGGCGGAAAAATGCTTTGAAAAAAGCAAAAAAAAATGGAAAAACTAGTTCCCCCTCATGTCGTTCTATGCACAGTCACACATGCTTCTTCACTTACAACGTGATTTTACACTTAAAACGTCCACCCTAAAACCCAGTGTGAACAGGCACATATTTTTCTCTTTCAGTTAGATATTGCAATGAAAGTTAGGCTTCAAACAAAATCATCCAAGACCAAGTCCTTTTTTTTTTCAACAGTGGAGTGACGCAAGGGAAACGTATTGGGCTCATGAGTCAGTGGTGTATGGATCGAAACTGGGTTCTGCTAAGATTTTTGTTAAAAGCTGCTTCAAAACGTAAAAAAAAGTAACACATATAATATAACTAGGTTAATATTACGAGTGTTCAGTTAAACAGAATCACAAAGCTTAGTAAAAACACTTATCTACGCCAAGAGTTTTCCAGCGCCCGCTGCCGCAGTTGTTAGGACGTGCATACGTCGCGTGGACTAGCATTATGGTATACGTCAGAAATCAATGAATGCAGAAGACGTACAGCACTAAAATTAGTTACAAAGGTTATATCAGGTTGTAAAATGTGTTACATAACCTAAACTTGAGCCAGGTAGATTACAGAAGTAGTCAGTCATTTGAATTAGTGTAAAAACAAATGTGTAGCACTAAATCGGTTGCAAAAGTATACGCCAGGATAGTCAAATATGACTGTGGAATGTTGCGGAAACGATGAAAAAGTGGAGGGGAGCGCAGAGAGTAAAAAATGGTACCCTGGGGAGCGTTACGCAAAGTTGTCTCTTTTCATTTAACTGACAGCAGTTTATGAGGCTATGCGTTCGTGTTATGTCGGTCAAACATATGTAGTTTAATGCTTCAGGTGGCCATGCAAAAAAAAAAACATCAACCATGTTCAGATATCGTTTGAAAATTGTAAAAATCACTTAGGTTACAACACTTTAGAATTAAAAACACAAGGCTTTAAAAAATCAAACATCACTTCAGCCATTTTTAGAGTATGCCATCGTAAATACTTTTCATTTCAATAAAATTTAAAAATTCTAGTCGGACAGATTGAGGAACGAGTTTTCGACATAACCTGTTCTTAAGGCCCCTCAGCCTTTAGGTTGACTGTCTTAAGTTATTATTTTGATATTTACCATGCGGGTATTATGGCTGAAACACAAAGCTTACAAATGATGGCGTTATCTTTTGCAAGCGTGGGGGGGGGGCCCCGCTTCCTACGCTGCCCTTTTAGGGGCGTCTTAAACCACAATTCTTCAAAATTTGATATCTCACAACACTTTGGTTTTGCATGCATGTCCGAGTGGTTTGGCAGAAGTTTTAATCGTACACCTTATAGCATTAATTTTGGTCATTTGGGGAGGCATGTTAGGAGCGTCTTAAGGCCCCCCCCCCCCCAGTATCTAGTTTGAGTGTCTTACGTTATTATTTTGATATTTACTATAGTGTGCGGGTATTATGGCATAAAAAAGAATTATTATGGCATAGCGTATAATTTGGCTATTTTAGGGGTGGATTGCGGGGGTGGGACCTCTGAATGCCTCCACTTTGAAACGTAAGACTTTAGTATTCTACGTAACCATGGTTTTGCGTCTCATTTGAAGGTTGACAGAATAAAAGCAATAAAAGTAGTTAACGTTTTAAAAAGCCAGCAAGTGCACATGTATACAATAAAAACATTTTACACCTTATGACGTAATTATTTTTACGTGGGCTCCCGGTCTATGTCGCATTGTTATTTATCCTCACATCCCTGAAAACAGCCCAACTTCCTTTGCTGTAAAGACACGTGTCTAGTGGTCGTCATGCTCATATATACATATTATCTGGATGTTATCGTTTTATCTTGGCAGGTGACACACTAGCGTGTGTCTTGATTATATAGAACAGCGCCTTTTCTGTGAGGGTGTGCATTACACCCAAGATCCACCCCTTCCCGCTCATGCTTGCTCCCGCGCATGCTCGCATGCCACCCCGTGAGCAGAAGCTTTGAGAAAATAATTCGTGCCATGTTGGCTCGAGTGAAGACACCTTCCTAATTGTTCCGTAATAAACACCGGGCTAATATGAAGAAGCCTAATTGCTTGCTGACTATCCGGGAAGGATCAGGAAGGGAGATCCTGATAAGATGACGCCCGAACTAAAGAAAGAAGAATTTAAGACATTTTGGACGTTTCACGACGAAATTATTACTGCCGCCAGTGAGCAAAGACCGCCGTCGTACTGTCGAGATGCGCAACTCGGGCAGAATCTACCTTCAAAACTTTGCCAGACAAGTGACGTGAGTAACAACCAGCAAAAGTGAAAGCCAATGCCCTGTAGAATGTCGGGCTACTAAGCAAAAACTTTGTTGAATGTTAAATTTAGGCGATTTTGGGAAATTCGGTTTGGGAGTGAAGCTAAGCCTAAAAGTTGTTTAGCATCGTTCAGGTCCAGTTTTGGTTAGAATTTGTGACCAAAGATGCACCAAACATAATTGAACTTGCCTTGAATTTCGCAGTCGTGCTAACTGGAGTGTTCTTTTAACTTTTTCCGGCATCGCTGATTAGGAATTATTCCGAACTTTACGGATGGAACTGGTTTCAAAAGTGTGAACTAGGAACGCGCACGCGGCCGTTGGAAAAAACCGGGAGAAAAAAATAAGGAACGCGGCCGACGCAACGGTCACTTTCCACGTTTAAATGTCGATGATCAAAGCAAACGTGGGTTTCACTAACAGACTCTAAGCAATGAGCTCTCATTTTGCGCCAAGTGAAAAGATTTTCATTTTGTGCCTAAATGGAAGGACTTCTTCGCATGTACTTGGTCATTCGTAACAGCGTTATGGCCAAACATTCTCAAGCGTTATAGTCAACCATTATCATTAATTTCTACAGATTACGCACCAAGAGTGGCTTTGTGCCGTCAGCAAAAGAACCTATTGGCTTTGCAACTTTATTTGACGAATTCAGCAACATGACATTTGAGAAAGGCCCGCCACGAATTAAAGGGTCTAGCCTCCCATGTGCTTCTGTTTGCTGCCATGCACTTCTAAGGATAGACAGATATTAAAATCGGTGTCGTTATTTACAGATATTATCGGTATTTTTCGTGCATTGGTATCGGATCTGTATCGGTGTTTATTTACAGATATATTGCCGTACGACCATCTTCAGTGCGCACAGGCTATTCTGCCTAGCTTGAGAGAAACCTTTCCTGTATAGCACCGCTTGCATCACATCACATGATGAATTTAACGCATGCGTACTGTCGGCTTTTTGCAATTAGGCCTTTCTGCAGTGTGGACTGGGTTTTTTTATGATTAGAGGTACGAATGAGTTTGACTTTTTTTACCCGTTGACTTTTTTTTAAAATCGTTATCGTTATCGGTGTCGGTGTATCGGAATCTGTATCAGTATTTGTATCGGATTGGAATGAGGCGAAAATATCGGGATCGGATCGGTATTTTTCTGTATCGGTCGATCCCTATGCACTTCGTGTGCTACCACTACGAAAAGGGATCAGCAAGGGAGCAGCGATCATCACATTCCCCCTACGAACTTTTGTCAACCCTGGTAAAGCGAATCAATTTCTTTGGCATCGAAATTGGACCAAAGCTTCAAGACGATGGACAGTTACAAGAAATCGCTAAACACGACGGGTCGAAATGCAGCATGAACGCTATAGCTAACGAGGACTAGTGAAAGATGATTCGTTCGTGACTGATAAGCGTTGTGTAAGTGCCTCAAATTTAACCTTGGTGGAAACAAGCAACATCATGTAAGTGTTTTCTTAACGTTGGAGCTCTATGAAAGGTAAGAGTTGATCTTTTATCATTTTCGCAAACGAAGAAATTTTTTCTCCTGAAAATTACCTACGAACTTTCACCTGCAATTGTTTACGTGTATGAACGTTCAGCAATTATTCACCTCATGGCAAAAATGAACAAAATGTCATACCTTTGGAAATGAATGTGTAAATTGTTTAGACTTTTTTTTTAGTAATGTGACATCTAAACTTAAGTGAAGGTTTCCACTGAAAGCAAATAATTATTTTTTGAATCAATCGGATCAAATAATGGAGATTCAGGCTACATTTGGTAATTAAACAGCGAATAAACCATAACAATAAGATAAGTAAATCATTTTGCTGCAAACATGTAACACAAGTCCTATGATGTTTAAGGCTTAATAACTAGTTAATGTAGGAATTAATAAGGCTCTTGTGCCGTAGTCGATTGAACGTATTTGGCACATTTAGCACTTGCGTAACATTTAACGTATACTAGGTGTCTCAAAGTCATGGTCATAAATCTAAAGGGAGGTAGAACTAATCACATCCATAAAAAAAACCTATAATACATACGCCGGAAACGAATTGTTTCCGAGATAACGAGGCCTGTTCCCCAGGGTGACACAGGCATAGTCAGCCAACTATCAGGGGCAGCGCACCACATGCTTAAAAATAAAACAAGACGTGACAGTGAAGACACGTTTAGGAACGAACCGTTCCTTACAAAGTTATTGCTCATCCGTCCTAGACGAGGTGAGTAGTGTTAATGCGTTCAAGGCGAGCACGGAAGTGACGTCACAGGGAGTAATGACGTCATAACCCCCACAAAATGGCGGCACTTCCGGTCCAGTACCCCCACAAAATGGCGACCCCCAGAGGCAAAATGGCGGCTCGTAGTGACAAGGCTCCCCAGAGACAAAATGGTGACACCCAGTGACAAAAAACGACAAACCCCCCCACTGAGTGGAAGTGACGTCACTAGGGGTAATGACGTCACAAATGATAACACATCAAAATGATGACTATGGAGGAAGTGACGACATGATATTAAAAATACAGAATTCAATCATCGTTATTCATTTAAGACAAATGTTTGCAAAAGCAATGGTCATTTCAACGCCAGACATGACTATGGAAACAGTGAAAGAAGTGTCAGACATGGAAGGACTCCGTTATACAACTCCTGGTCGTAAAGCAACATTCATCAATAGGTGGTCACATGTTGGAAACCTGTCAGCTCGTATACTAGCTGCATCAGGCTTTTACAGATGTAGAGAAGAGGATAAAAAATACAAAGAGAAGGACATTGTTATGTGTCCGTATTGTGAATTTCGACTGGGTGATTTTGTACAGAGAGACCTCCCATTGTTAGATCACAAGAAGTGGAGTCCATCCTGCCCGTTTATACGTGTATTTCCGAGCGGAAACAATAGCGACAACAAGTCGAATATTGTAAAGTCTACCCTGATGCGTCCTATTTTTATTGTGAATGTATGAGAAAACAATGCGACAGAAGCAAGATCGTTAGGGGGAGGCCTCCATATAGTATCATCAAGATGAACTTAACGAACCTTTTTCAATTTAAGAAAAATAGATCGATGGTAGCGCCCTCGGACGTACGTAAAAAGGTATAAAAGGAAAGAAACAGGTAGTCCATAATCATACATTAGCCAGGATGGATGCTGACCTCTTCACTCCGTCAGGACGAGCGAGTACGTTCGAGGGAAGATGGAAACACGAGGGGACCCTGGAACCTCGTAAAATGGCAGAGGCTGGCTTTTTCAGGTGTGGTGACAAGGTGGATATTATGTACAATGCAAACGACGTGGTGATGTGCACGTATTGTGAAACACGCATATGCAAATGGGAAACTGATCAAAGCCCACTAGAGGAACACAAGAAAAACTATGAACAATGCATTTTTATAAAAAGGTTCCCTGAAGGCAATGATTTTCTCGAAGCACGTGAAAAATCCTTGGTTTACCCAAAAGGTCGTGATGAATGTGATTGTGACGCGCACACACCTCAGAAAAGATCGGAGAGACCCGTGTCAGAAGTAAGAAAGCAGGTCAGACCTTGATTTAAAAAGAGATGGAAAAGTGGTGACTGTTACATAACCACCCCGACCTTTGCAAGAGCAACATACTACGATGGAATTACGTCTGAAGTTGACCCATTATTTGGAGCTAACTTTGTTGATAATAACACTGATTGACACTACATTATTGATATTAAATAATGTGAGAAGAGAACACGATGTCGAAAATTGCGAGAAAAATAGTATTACGTCACGTTGGACTCAGCGATACGACGACAATAATTGTTTAGACTGTCATTATGTGTCAGATGATATACTATTATCAACGAAATGCAACGACACACATTTCGTGAAGGTTACAAAATACGCCGACGAAGATAAAATGTGCAGCTTTAACCTCACTTACCACGAACTTGAAATATTATCAATCCACATTAGAGCAATAATCCATCAAATTGTAAACGACTCAATTATGTATAAATAAAAAAGTACTACCACTTTCGCTTTAGTGTGTTTTTTCTTTTTCCCTTTTATCAATGGAGTCTGTCAGTCCAAACGTTTGAAGCGGACCAGTCCGTCGTGACGTCACACAACCGCTATTGATCGCAAGTGATGTCACGAGGAAAAACCTGCTAAGTGCCTGGTGCATTGTAAATTGCAACCTAACAGATTGACCTGTACGACATACAGCGTACGGTATGTCGTTCAGGTAACTAAAAGCTAGATAGTTTTTTTTTTGTTGTTGTTGCTGTTTGGTATACTTTGTTGGTCAGTCAAAAATTACCCATCTCTTTAGAATTAAACCAACAAAGTTATAATATACACTATAGTGGGCAAACCGGAGAACCCGGAGAAAACCACTCTTGTGACTG